>VZTU01012971.1:0-21479 GCA_013400835.1 Zapornia atra
GAGACATGCAGAAGATGCTGTGATTGCATTGGAACAAGCCTCTGTCAGCACTTGCAGCCCATGCAGAGAGACAGAGACACAGAGATGAGTGAGGGGGAGAGAGATCCACACCAGAGCAGGTTTGCTGGNAGAGAGATCCACACCAGAGCAGGTTTGCTGAGGGGACACCTTGTGACTCTGGGGGGAACCAGGCTGGAGCACTCTGGGCCTGAGAGACTGAGAGACATTCTATGATTTATGAGTGCACCCCATAGCAGTGTCCCACGCTGGGGCAGCTGGTGAAGAGCTGAAGGCCCATGGGAAAGGAATCACATTGGAGGAGTTCGTGGAGGACTGTCTCCTGTGCGTGGGACCCCACACTGGAGCAGTAGAAGGGTGTGAGGAATGTCCTCCCCCAGTCCCTCACAAGGGGAGTGACAGAGCGACTTTGGTGGCCATCTGGCCTCCAGCCTGGGTCAAACCACCACAGGAAGGAGCCCTGCTGGACCAGCTGTTTGTAAACAAAAGAGGGCTGGTGGGGCACAGTAACCGTGACATGACAGAGTTTTTGATTCTGGGAGAAGCAAGGAGGACAGGCAGCAGAACCACTACCTTGGACTTCAGGAGGGCAGACCTTGGTCTTTTCAGGGGCCTGGCTGACAAAGTCCCTTGGGAGGCAGTCCTCAAGGGCAAAGGAGTCCAGAAAGCCTGGATGTTTTTCAAGACATTAGTCTTAAAGACACAGGAGCAGGCTGTCTCCATGTGCCGGAAGACAAGCCATCAGGGAAAAAGACCAGACTGGCTGAACAGAGAGCTGGAGCTGCAATTTTGAGAGAAAAAGAGGGTTTGTGGCCTTTGCAAGAAAGGGCAGGCCACTCGTGAGGATTACAAAAAAAAGTAGTGAGACTGTGCAAGGCAAAAGTACAACTAGAACTTAACCTGGCCCCTGATGTTAAAGACATCAACAAAAAAAGTTTCTATAAATATATTAGTAATGAAAAGAGGACCAAGGACAACCTCTGTCCTCTAGTAGATGGGTCTGGTAACGTAGTGACAAAGGATGAGGAAAAGGCTGAGGTACTGAATGTCACCTTTGCCTCAGTCTGTACCAGCAAGACCAGTTTTTCCTTGAGTACCCAGCCCCCTGAGCCAGGAGACAGGGATGGGGAGCATAATGGAGCCCCCATAATCCAAGGGGAAATGGTGAGGGACCTGCTTCGGCACCTAGGTGAATGCAAATCTATAGGGCTGGATGAGATCCACCTGAGGGTACTGAGGAAATTGGTGGCTGTGCTTGCCAGGCCAATTTCCGTAATTTATGAGAAGCCCTGGCTGACTGAGCAAGTCCCAATTGACTGAAGATTAGCGAATGTGATGCCCATCCACAAGAGGGGCCAGAAGGACGACCCAGGGAATTATAAACTTGTCGGTCTGACCTTGGTGCCTGGGACAATTATGTAGCAAACCATCCTGAGTATCTTGATGAGGCATGTGCAGGAAAAGCAAGCAATCCGGCCCGGTCAGCATGGGTTCATGAAAGGCAGGTCCTGCTTCACCAATGCAATCTCCTTCTATGACAAGATGACCCACTTAATGGATAAGGGAAAAACTGTGCATTTTGCCTATCTGGATTTTAGCAAAGCTTTTGACACCCGTTTCTGCAGCATTCTCCCTGAAAAACTCACTGCTCTTGGCTTTGCTGGGTAAAAAAACAGGCTTGATGTCCGGGCCGAGAGAGTGGTGGTGAATGGAGTTAAATCCAGTTGGTGGCCAGTCACCAGTGGTGTTCCTCAGGGCTCTGTGCTGGGGCCAGTTCTCTTTAATATCTTTATTAATGACCTGGATGAGGGGATCAAGTGCACCCTCAGTAAGTTTGTAAATTACACTGAGTTAGGTGGGAGTGTTGATCTGCTTGAGGGTAGGAAGGCCCTATAGAGGTATCTGGACAGGCTGGATCGATGAGCCAAGGCCAATGGCATGAGGTTCAACGAAACCAAGTGTAGAGTCTTGCATGCATGTCATAATAACCCCAATCAGAGCTACAGTTTGGGGAAGTGTGGCTGGAAAGCTGCCTGGCAGAGAAGGAGCTGGCTGAACATGAGCCAGCAGTGTGCCCAGGTGGCCAGGAGGGCCAGCAGCATCCTGGCCTGTATTAAAAACAGTGTGGTGAGTAGGTCTAGGGAAGTAATTGTCCCCCTGTACTCAGTGCTGGTGAGGTCCCCACCTTGAGTGCTGCATTCAGTTTTGGGCCACTCACTACAGAAAAGACATTGAGGGGCTGGAGTGTATCCAGAGAAGGGCAATGAGGCTGGTGAGGGGACTGGAGTATAAATGTTAGGAGGACCAGCTGAGGGAACTGGGATTGTTTAGTCAATGAAGTTGAAGGGAGATCTAATTGCTCTCTACCTGAAGGGAGTTCGTGGAGAGGTGCGGGCTGACCTTTTCTCCCTAAGTGACAAGTGATAGGACAAGAAGAAATGGCATCAAGTTTCACCAGGGGAGGTTTAGATTGGATAATAGGAATAACTTTTTCACAGAGTTAATTCCAACTTCTTGTTAGGCATTGGAAGGGACTGCCCAGGGAAGGTGTGGAGTGTTCAATCCGGGAGGTATTAAAATACATGGTTTAGTAGTGGTTGGCAGGTTAGGGTGATGGTTGGACTTGATGATCTAAAGAGTCCCTTCCAACCAAAACAACTCTATGATTTTATGAAAAAAAGGAAATAAAAATGCATGTGTCTGAACTGTTTCCATGTCCTCTTTTGGTAGACACACAGGACTTGTTCAAAAGCCCTTGTTGATACCTGCAGTTGGAGACTTCCCTCCCCCCCCAAGGAAACCTGACCAAGAGTGTCTCCCATTCCCTTCTCTTCATAAATTACATGCTGATATCTGCATAGCTGGCAGCAGACACCATCATTTAGTAATTCACACTTGTTTCTATACTGGTAGGCCATGGGGACAGTTTAATCATATGTGAAAACTCAGCAACACGAGTATACTTACCTGTTGCAGTCGAAACTTATTCCAGTAGAGGGAGTGACCCTGCAGTTTGCCCAGGCATGAGGGCACCCAGGAACCCCTGGGGACCCGGCTTCCCGGACCCTCTTGGATCCGATGCTTCTTGAAAGCTGCTCCTACTATCAGGATGCCTCCTAACGTCAAAGTGCCCCATCCAAGCCTTTCCTCTGTCACTATATATAAAGGAGCTTTCCCCTGAAATATTATTAGAAGGCAGTTGAGATTTTATGAGAGCAAAATTTTACTTATTCTCCCCATCTAAATCGTGATAAAGAAAACAGCAAACCTTGTCTCATGTGCAACAGCAATAATGTAATAATTAGCAGTTACTTTGAACTTAAATGAGGTAAAACATAGAGTCAAATAATTAAATTCATTGTGGTGCAAACAAAATCTATCAACACAATTTATGGCTTTAAGTATCGATTATGACAATTTGATCCACAAAAAAGACATAAATAACAATCGGTACTTCTTTGTTGTAGATGCATAGCTTAAACCCTGCAGATTTTGAGAATGATGCACTAAAGGTGGTGGGGAGTTTTGTTGGCTAATTCAGTTTAATAAAACCAAAACATTTAATCAGGACATACATATTTTTATGAATCTTTCTTATAGAAGTTTTCAAATGATCAGAATGCTATTCCTGGTTAAAGCCACAGAGGAAGGTAAACCTTTAGAGACAATGATAGTATCAATAACCTGCCCAATTCAGTGCAAAGATATAATCTTGAATCTGATATATTTCAGATCAATGCCCTGATATTAAACAAGACTCAATAGAAATTAAGATGTTCGTGATTTAATGTTTTTATGCACTGAAGCAAAAACAATTTTTGAAACTTAAAATTTTGAGAAGAAAGTGGAAAACTGGCTTGAGCTTCATAAACATTTATTAGTACACCAGTCTTTCTACTAACTGCTAGCAGTTACAATCAGTTTGAATAAGTTTGCATGTGGTATTTCAAATGTCATTTTTAAAGGAATGCAGTACACATTTTTTAGTCGGTTGAACAGTAGTGGAGTGGAATGGGAAGAGATGGACCTTTGCTGCCAGTGTAAAAAGAGACAGATATTCTTTGAAGTAGAGGGAATCTGAACTGGGATTGCTGCTTATCTCGCTGAAGTTCCAAAGGCCATGAGGTGCAGCATATACCTGACATGCACTTCCACATAACTACAATAGCAGCCATAAACTTACTGAGATCAGTAAATAAATGTGTAAACAGGAAGAGGGATATTTTCTAAACATGCAAAATAATTTGACACTATTGTATTTAATAATTGCATCCATCTTCATTGAAAAAATTCTGGCACTTGGAAGCCTTGATCAGAGTTACTGAATATTCAAGTATTCTTTATAGAATCAAATAACATAATGAAATGAGAAATTTTATTATAACTTTTAAGTGAAAGCAAGAAAGAAACTGATTAGAACATTACTCTGATGAAGTATAAATTATATAGTGGGTCCAGGTTTTGTCAGACCAATGTATGTTAATCTGCTGTTTCTTTCAGAGTCACACTTTAGTAAATACAGAAAAAAAGATGCACAGTTGCAGAGAAGAGTTAATAATTTTATCTGCTACATGAAAATAAGAATCCACACAGCAAGCAATTTAGAAAACCTTTCTAAATCTTAACTGCTGTGGCCACCTTGGAGGCACTGTTCAGTACGACACCACAGGGATGCACTGCATCTTTGGGAGCTGCTGGAGAATTTGTGTCTGGGACTAGAGATTCAATCCTATCACTTGCTCCTTGGATGCACATTCCTAACTGTTCTACTTTCTTGCCGAACCTTTTGAAAAGCCTTTTCTGGTTTGAGTCCACTGCAGTCCTGAAGCAAGGTGATACTAAAAGCAGAGGTACTTCTGAAAGATACTCACCAGCCTAATCTCAATTCAGGACACCATCAAGCTTTATTTACAATAGCATAGTCTTAAGTGGAGAAGAATGCATGGAAATGCAGATAATACTGAAGAAAGCTGCAGGAAGATGGGACTCTTGAGGGCTGACCCAGTCACTAGTTACAGGCATCACATTGTGTATTTCCTGCATAAATTTACCACACATTGTCTTGAAAATATTATTTCAAATACTTTTTGCTGGTTAGGAATATTCATATAGTTTGTAGCCTAAATTTCAACGTAAAGTACACTATCTATTTATTTTTGTGGGAGTCTTTTCCACTGTTTCTTCTGATCTTTTTTACCCTATAAAAATAATAATACTTTCTTTCCTCATTCTTTTGAAGTAAAATAGGTTAATCTAAGGTAGTTTGCATTCGTACAACAAGCTCATCTTTCCCTAACATCCTGAGCAGTCCTTGTTTGAAAAGAATCTTAAATTAATCCTTCTTGGGCAAAGCTCACCAGGACACCTACAAGTGAGGTTTTACTAAGCCTTGCAGGCTACAACAATAATTCCTCATCACCTCTGAAACATACGGCCTGAAACACACCAGAACAGCATTTGCTTTTAATGCCAGACATCCCAGAACCTGTCACAATATTCCCCCTGAAATGAAGTCATATACCCAAATCCTACTGCTTTCCACTGCTTTCCAATGAATAAGCTTCTAGCTTACTGATGATTGCTGTATTGCTGTTACCGAATCACAGAATGATGGGGTTGGATGTGACCTCTGGAGAACATCTAGTCCAACCTCTCCCTTCTGTGTCCCTTACCTTAAAAATGTCTTGTCTTTTCGTTCTGTGGCCCAGAGAGTTATTAGTTGCTTAGCAAAGCAAGCATCAAACATTGTTGTAGGCATCCAGAGAAAGTTACAGCTTACTGATCTTGATATTAACATCAATGCAGGGTAGGAAACAGTGCATAATTAAACTTTTCATTTTTACTTCTGTTTATTACTTGTATCTCATTTAACTTTCACCGTGAAAAGAGGAATCAATGAGTACAGATAATATTTTCCTTATTGAGACAAGTATTTTTTACTACTCATTCTGAAAATATTTTGAACTATGATTTCAACAGTCCACATGCTTTGCTTTTTTCCTCCTCTTAAATTGAAAATTTCCTTGATCTACTTTTACATGTCCATTTGTACTTTCTTTTTTTAATTACATGTCCCCTAAATTTTGTTCTATATACAGAGAGATAGAATGCTACTTTAACAGTGCAGTATTCTTATCTGAAAGAAACCACGCAAGCTACAAGTTACTACTTCTCTATTTCCTTGTACAGCAACTATGACAGTCCATATATTGGGTCAGGCAATAAAATATTTGTTTCTCCTAAACCAGCTTGCATCACCTTGCATCATCATCTTCTGTGCTAGTGACCTTGTAACACTTACCCTTATCCCACACCACCATGTCAGATCATGGATTAAATAACCATAGCCATGTTGAAGTAACACGTACCTTCTGAAGCAAGCAATTAAGTGAGCATACCAACCACGGGATGTACAATCCCCTACAAACTGTTGTCCACTACCAAGATCAATTCAAGCTACATATGAAAGTTCTTATTCTTCCGTTAAAATAGAGATCTTCTTGAACCTCAGGGATGACATATTTATGATTTAAAAGTAAAAAATTTGGCTTTCTGGCCCTACTTGCACAGATATCTCAAATTGATAAAGGATAATGTCATGATGAGTTTGTTGTGTCGCTCTGAGACACTGAGTCACTTCAGTGGCATCATCAGAATATGAACAGTGGGAGATAAAAACATATCTGTGTTGTACATTAAATGATCTAATTATGTTAATTAATTTGGATCTACATACTGCATAAGGGTACCGTATCTTTGAATACATAGGCTGATCACCAGATTTAAGGATTAATCAAATGGCTTGTCATATCATCTCCTTATTTATACTGGTATTTATAATCTTGATTTACAATCTTGATTGTCAATGGTGATAAATCTACAAGAAATATTAGTAAACATCTCTGTTTCTCTTTTTTCTTTCCCATAATAAACTATGGCAGAATAAATTTTCCTCTCTTTACATGTAAAAAGATGTATCATATTTTAACTGATTATAATAATGAGACACTATTCCTAAAATAATATTTATTTTTCAGTTATATCAGTTGGAGTACGTTTATAATGGTTTGTAGGCTGTGTGTGAGAGGAAAAACAAAGAAGCCCAAAAGTATTTCAGTGGAATGAAGTCACTTGAAATACTTGATATTCTCTAGACTATAATGTACAGATAAAGAAGTCATCAATCCCATTTAGCTACTTCTAGGTCACCTTCAAAAGTTGCAGGTTGCTCAAAATTGTAATAGGAGGTTGAAATCAAATTTCAAACAAAATTCCAGCAATAAATTCACATTTTCCTTCCAGGAAATCTTACCAGAGGCATACTTACCCTGTTCTTGAACTCTTTACTAGGTATCAGGTATTTAACACTGTCAGAAAATTAGGTGAGTGGTTTGAATCAGGGTGACCTTTACCTCATTCTTATGATCATATCACATTTACCTCTAGCAGTGGTACTCACCAGTAGGATTTAATGTGAAATTTCATGACCTAGGAAATAATCTAACATAGGAAGAAGAAGCTATACAGTGTCAATTCCTCAAAGTTTCTGAAAGGTCAGAAAGGTTCTGAAATAGAACACAGTAAGGTATGAACAATACAGTCTAAGAAAGAATCTAAAATCAGCAGCAGGGGTTTAGTTCACACTATAGTTTGAATGAACGATTAGCATCTATATAAGCTTGAGATATTTTCATAAAGTAAGTAAGCATTTAACCCTGGAAAGTTCTTAAAAAAATGAAAAGGCAGAATTTAGATTTACAGAACAGAGCGTTCAGTGATTTTATTATTTACTGGAAATAATGTGGCACCCGAGCATTGACTATCCTTTTCATTGTTCCCATCCCCAATTTCTATGATTATAATTATGCACTGATTTATTTCTTTTTCTGTTCATGACTTTTGAATTTATTATCCTACAATTCCACAGAATATTTCCTTGTTCCTGTTACGCGATAGGAAGAACAAAAGGTTCCGCCTTATTTCCTGTGTTTACCATGTGCAATTACCATATACCCTCTTACTCACTTTCCTCTTAAACCATATAAGTGTTTCCACTTGTTCTTTAGATGCAGTGGTTTTTTTCCCCATGCTTCCCAGCTTTTGCAGTATGTCTCATTCTGACCTACCACTTTGGTATTTAAGATATGGGTAATGGCTAATTTAACTTTACAAAACATACCTCACTGAAGTTAGGACACTTTCACATCATTGGGGGAATGGACCCGATGATCTCTTGAGGTCCCTTCCAACCCCTACGATTCCGTGATTATGTATTTGATGGAAAGACACAGGCTGTCCATCAGGAAACTCAAGACATATCAAAATAAAAATTAATTACTCTCTGGATATGCCTGTTTATGCTTTGTATATTGAAGGTAGGGTTAAGAGGGACTACCTTACAAATTTAGCCATCTCAATGATACTCATACAATTAAGCTAGAAAAATATGTATTGAAGATACAGATGCTGAACATAATATTCTAAATAATGGTGCAATTTTTACTTCACTAATTTTCTCACTATTTTTCATACATAATACCTTTTTTTCCCCCCATTCTAAGATCCTTACTACTGCTACATGCTTGCCAGGGTTATTTGTTGGTTTGGGGTTTTGTTTTGTTGGGGTTTTTTTGAGTTGACAAAAATTATTTACATACAACTGATCCTGAAGATGGTAGGAGTTACTTAGAATTTTATGAGTGGTAGTTCAATTCCTGCCCTCTCCACAATCAAATATTTTGCTTTACTCAAGACCAGCTTTCATCATTGCTAGGTCAGTTCCTTTGAATTTCCTCACAGTTTTATCTTTCCCTGACTAGTTTCTGTAACATATCACTTGCATATTTTTAAATGTCTCACATTGGAAGTTATTAGAACTTAAGCTGAGATATATTTGAAATTAAAGCATCTTTAACCAGGGAGTGTTATACACATTTACTTCTCTTAAGGAGATTAAGGCTTGATTTCTATAGATTCAACAGTTTTCTGTCTACTGCTACCAAGAAAACTTGTGACCAATTCCATCAATTGCTACTGTCTGAAAACTTGCTTTCAGGACTATTTTCAAAGGGTAAAATCTCCTTGCAGTTTCACAGTTACATAAAAATGACTTGTATTTTCTTTTGAACTGATGAGATTATGATCTTATTTTAGATCAAATAAGACCTTGCTTTAGTTTGCAAACTGAACTATAATCCTTAGTAAACTCTAATCTTGGCAATGTAACAAATGCAACAACAACAAAGCCACTTCTACATATTGTTCTTCCTTACAGCTATGAGTAACTTCCCATATATCAAACACAAAGCTTTATATCATCTCAATCATTCTTTTCTCTCTGGGGGCCTTTGTAAATTGTGTTGCTTTGGGAAATCAAATAAAGTGACTACGCCATGAAAAATTACAGGAGTGGGGAATACACACTTAGCAAAAATATCTGCTTACTTGTAGGGTGGTGTTTGGTTTGTTTAGTTTTTTTGTTGCAGGTTGGGTTTTTTCACCTCCTGCACACTACCATTTAGAAGTCACTGTTTTCTGGCATAGTTGAAATGTTTTAGCAAAACCCACAAGATTCCAGTAAAAAACCTCAATCACTACAGACCTTGATTTTACTGTTATGTCTTTTTTTCCCAGAACACTTGCTTTATTGCATTTGATTTTGGACAGAAAACATTCCAACATGAATATTATACTTTCTATAGAAAAATTGGATTTTAAAGTGATAGTTTATGGCAGAAAAAGCAAATGGTTACTCTGCACAGGCAGACAGAAGTATTTTTACTTGTGGAATTAGGTAATCTTCTGCCTGAGATAAAAAAAAAAGGCATCTAGAAATTAGGGCTTTCTTTCCTTTTCTTCTTACTGATATTACATACACTCAAGAGAGGCTTTTCTGTGTTGTTTTTTTTTTTAACATAGAATATACATGGGAAGATTCTATAATAGCTATATATACATACCAACAAACTGAAAACTAAGAAAAGGAAAAAGAAATACTTTAATACAACTGTTAAGAAATGTTTGCCTTTGCTTTCCGTTACTTAATTCCAATAGCTAAAGAAAATTACAAAAATCCCAGAACTGAACAAGGAAAAGATCCAACATTTTAGAATTACATAAAGGAATGAGTAGAAGTTATAAGAATTCTTTGCAATAGCCAAGCGGGCTAATGAAATCAATTGATTAATATAGTCGAAGAAATAACCCCTAAGGCTCAGCCAAAATGAGAGCATTTAAGGAAAGATACCTTATTTTATAAATATGGACAGTGCAAGCATTATGTTTGGGGAAATGAAAAATATCCTATTATCATAGGATGTTTATTATTGAGCAGTGTTGGGTATTTGTTTATATGTCTGCACTTTGGCATGTTGAAGGCAAATAATCTGTAGCTAAGTCCTTAAGCATAAGGAACAGTCTTATTGGCTTATATAATTGAATCTGTCACTGCCTCCCTGGGAGTGATGGAATACGTTTTCTAGGTTCTGTAATGCAAAATAGCTACATACCACCCAGCTGCTAGCTTGGAAGTCTCTATTTTATATGTATACAATTTGGTACATGCAAAGAACTGTTTGCAGCGGGCACATTACTTGTCTGATTATTTCATTAGCCACAACACTGTCATTAGTATAATTTCAAGCACAGATCTTTATAATAATTCACAAAAATTTTTAACCCAGTCTGATCAGTATTTTCCCAAATTTGTAACAGTTCATCCTAATCCAAAACTGTAAGTGTGAGGTGAGTTCAGAAGCCTAATTTGATCTTTAAGTAGCTAACCCTTCCTGGCTAGATACTCTGGTATCCATACCATATCCATCTGGTTTGTAAAATTATTTTCTTTAGGATTTAAAGGCTGTCATCATTGTAGAGAGGAGCAAAGCCAAATTACATCTTCATAACATTTTATATGTCCTCTGTTCAAACTCAAAACTGCCACTTTTTTTCTCAACCTGACCGCAGTTGGTGCCATGATAAAACTTGTAAAATTCAACTGCAAACACACTTAGATTTTTATTTTCCATTGGCTTCTGAAAGCATGTATTTAATGAAAAAAAAAAATAATTTGCACTACTCTAAGCGGCTACCTTACTAGAACGAAAGTTTTAAAAGTATTGGGTTTGGGTGAAATAATAATAGAAAAAACCTACAAAATTTTAAAAAAGTAAATTCCTATAAGCCTGAAATTCACTGCTAAAAAAAAAAATTACCTTAAAAATTTATTTTCCACATTACTTAGCCCACTTCTTGCATACAGTAAAACAAATGCAAAATTAAAATTCCTGTTCAAAACAAATAATTTAATTCTGAATTGTTCAAAATCAGTAACTCAGTCATTTTAATATTTTTATCACTCATCTTTTTTTTTATTTCAAGGAAGCCATTTTCTAATATGCAGTTCTGTCCTCTTGGAATTATGGATATCATTGAATTGCTTTAAAAATAATTTATGTGGCATTTAACAAAGATGGAAATAGTCCTAATTTGCAAAGTAGTAACTGTCTTTACTCTGAATTGATTTATTATTACTGCTGAAATGATTTATCCTAAAATAATTTAAACCACAACTGATTGTCTTCCATTTTTTTTCCTACCATGAGTGTTGGCTTTTCATTCTGGGGTGCATCAAGCACGGCATTGCCAGCCAGTCCAAGAAAGGACTGTCCCTCTCTATGCTGCTCTGGTGCGGCCTCACCTTGAGCACTGTGTGCAGTTTTGGGCACCGCAGTACAAAGGGACACAAAACAATTGGAGAGTGTCCAGAGGAGGGCAAAGAGGATGGTGAAGGGTCTGGAGGGGAAGACATACAAGCAGAGGCTGAAGTTCCTTGGCTTGTTCAGACTGGAGAAGAGGAGGCTGAGGGCAGACCTCATCACAGTCTATGGCTTCCTGATGAAGGAGAGAGAAGGGGCAGGCACTGATCTCCTGTCTTTGGTGACCAGTGATAGAACCCAAGGGAACAACATGAAGCTGCGACACAGGAGGCTTCGGTTGTATATTAGGAAGAGGTTCTTTACTATGAGGGTGGTCGGGCCCTGGAACGAGCTCCCCAGGGAAGTGGACAAAGCACTGAGCTTAACTGAGTTCAAGAAGCATCTGAACAATGCACTCAGTCATATGCTCTGACTTGTCTGGCCCTGTGTGGAGCCAAGAATTGGACTTGATGATCTTTATGGGTCCCTTCCAACATTGTATATTCTATGATTCTATAATTAATAAAGTAGATCCTGATATAAAGTAATATCTGACTTGGACTTCTTCCAATTGACAACAGATCTCTACTCAAATGCAACTCATTATTCTGGTACAATAGCATATGAAGAAAAAAGTTAAGTTTTCTTAAATCAGAAACTGAATTAATTTCAAAATGTTGGCATCTAAAACATAGTCCTTGCTGAAGGAGATGTGAAGTACAAGGAGTTGTCAAGTTCACGGAAAAGCAGGGATTACTTATTCTTGTTTACATTTCATCTGAGAAGGTCTGTCATTTTATTTATTTTCAGAACCTGAAATTCTAAGGAAAATGACCCAGATGCCCTGCAGCTGTTCAGGGAATTGAAAGTTTATTTAGTTATTAGTATTCTTGTAACAAATTATTAATTAGAGTTGACAGAAATTACAATTTCTCTGGGCTACTGCAGCAACCTGGATGGGAATCAATGCCTGTCCTCAGGGTAGGCCCAGGCTGCAGGCTGCCCCAGAAGCCACAGTCCCATGAAACCTATACTCAGACTCAAGATCCCCAGTGTGGAGAGGGAGATTAGACTCCCAGGACTTTCAGTAGCAAAGAAAAAAACAGAAAGTATTGATATTCTGGATCAAGAAGTCACTATTTTCTGACTTTTTTTTTTTTTAACTGAAAGGTTTGTAACTAACTGTGGTGTGAAGAGGTTGTATGAGGGAGTGAGAAACATCTGTGAAATTTCCCTAGGAGAACCCAGGAAATGCATGCCATGGTATTTCCATGGTATGGAAACGAGAACACTGCATGTTCCTCTCTACTAAGGACAGTGGGGATGTAAGTGCATTTTTGTTTTGCATCTCCTCAAACACTGAGCAACGAAAGATTATCAGCTATGAGTGGTGACTGGATACAGAAAGGATAATGATGCCATTAGATAACACTGAAATAGAAAACACTATGAAGTATGTA
Organism: Zapornia atra; assembly: GCA_013400835.1. NCBI lineage: Eukaryota > Metazoa > Chordata > Aves > Gruiformes > Rallidae > Zapornia > Zapornia atra. Next base: position 13,175 of record VZTU01012971.1, read on the forward strand.
TAGTATGAGCTGGCAACCTCTTACTTCCTGGCATTTCTGGCTTTCACTATTCACTATTTCTGGCCCCAGCTTTCACTATAAAGGTGTAACCACAGGATGTTCATTCACAGAATTTCTAATAATGAGAAAAGCTATGAATGAGGGAAAGTCAGCGACCCTGTTTTTAGGTATTAAGGGAAGCCATAGTTTAAGCAGTGTGAGTAATGAAGAAAATTGGAAACACCCATGATGAAAAACAGGGACATGGTGAAGAAAGGACACAGGAAGATTTATTCATACATGGAACAGGAAGGAAAAGCGCTGACATAGAAAGAGACGTGTATAGTTAGCTGGGCCTAGGGCCACGGTTTTGACACACACTTCATGTCTTGATGCCTCCTCATAAAGTTATCGGGAACCAGTGCTCTTCCTTCTCAGGTCTATACTGATTCTTATATCTAAAATTAATCTTTTGTCTCACAGTAGGGCAGTAATGGTAGATTCTGTATTGTTAGAGATTGAAGATGAGAACAGAGGCAAACACAACAGGAAGAAATCTTTTTTTGGTCCTTCTTTGCCCTTCACTGTAAGATTTGTGATAGTGATGTCCAGTTATTGCAATTCTACAGCTGAAGGAACACATTAACATTGTCAGACTTTCATGAGGGAGAGAAATAACCACTAATCCTTTTCAGTGGATTTTGGCTTTCTAATGTCAGTAAAAGAAGAGGTACGTATCTTTTCAGATTCGATGAATCATGCGATCACAGCAAACTCTCTTAGGAGCCAAGAAACTATACTTTCTTTTGTAAGATGAAGTTGAGATTCATTAAAACTACTATTGCACCACTTGGAAAACTAATATACTACTACTCGTATTCTACTGCAAAGAAAGTCTGCTTCAAAAGCCAATACATACAGCTTTGATTCTTTCTTATTTATATTCATTATAACTTACTGTAAACCCATTAGTTTCAAGAGGGTGTATCTTCTTGCTTTTACATGCTCTAGGAAAATGCTTTCTTACTGAATTTTCCAGTCTTTTATCAGCTATTATACCACTGACAGCCTTTCTTCCTCCTCTATTTTACACCCTCCCACAACTCTGGGGTGCCACTGCTTTTACAACACGCCCCACACACACACACTCCCTCTCGCCCTCCCTCTCTCCCTCATTGCTTTTGGAATATAATTGCTTTTGCTAGCATTAGGCAATGTGGCTCAGCTGACTACATCTTCTACTGCTGTGGTTCGCATGTCGGATGGCTCAGGAGCCCATTAAAAGCAGCTATTAATAAAAGCAAGATAATTCAGCTGTTCTGGTAGGACACCTTGTTGAATTTTGTGAAGAGTACAATTTTATTTTTGATTTCTCAGCTGGATTAGTCATAGCCATGAGGACTTGTCTTTAATAAACTTTGTTGTTCAAACCCCTTTTAGCTGCCACTCCTAGAATAGGTCAAATTGCATACCCGAGCATCACAGCTGTTCAATCTGATCTTGTCCAGTAGATACTATTGAACAAAAAAAAACCAAACATAACTAAAGTCTAAACAAGAACTTTCACAGATTCACAGAACTGTAGGGATTGGAAGTGACCTCCAGAGATCATCAATTCCAACTCCGCTGCCAAAGCAGGTTCCCTAGGACAGGTCACTTTCTTGTTTTCTTGAACAGAGCAGCATCAATAATAAAAGGATCAAGGCAATAATAGGAAGAATTTTCTATGATCATTATAATTTTTAAAACTGAAAATTGCAATGAAAACAATAACATCAGAAAACTAGTATTGTCTTTCCTTCCATTACAGATTGATCAAACAAAAAAGGTCTTACAGCACAAACAATACGAAGTGTAGATACATTATAGTCACTGTTCACTTACTCATTTCAGTCTACTAGTTATTAATTTTTAAACTAGTGAATACTAGCGGGTGTTTTTCCTATACATTTATAAAAACACAGAGTAAATAAAGCTACTATCATACAGACTAAGCACACAAATGCTTGCTGTGGAACACCATGTAGCAGTCAGGTGAGTTCCAGTCTGTGGTTTCTGAGTTTGGAAAAATCTGTGAATATTCTGCATCTCACCTTTGCCTGCCATGAGCCTTTACCTTGCACAGCTTCGGGGTCGCTGGTGCCACTTTCTGGCTCCCAAGGCCAACCAAATAAGATCAGCTAATGCCATTCAGAATTCTCACTGTGTTCAAGCAGAGAGTCTATGTATTCAAGCCCTGTGCTGCATTTCACCTCTAGCGCCCATGTGTCTTACTCCTGTGAACCACTCATTAACAAGCAAGTGAGACTCACTTGTCCAGAACATCTATGGTTGTCTTTACACTATGCCCAGGAGGAAAAATACTTCAGTGCGTTATTTCTACAGGAACAAACCCATACAGAAAACAGACAAAACACGTAACTGCATTTCTTAAAGTTAGTACCCAGACCCCTGAATAAAGATTGGCAGATGCAATGTGTTGTTTCAGTATGTGTTAGTAACTCGTCAGTAATTTATGAAAGGAGGACACTAAACGATAGTCTTTGCTGTTAAACTACATTTAGCAGTTATGAAGGTTCTTGTGGAGTGGGTCACTTTAAAAAAAAAAAACAACCAGGCACAAGGTGTACTTGTTTAGCATTCACTCTCATGTTTTCATATTTGTGGACAGACTTTCTAAAAACTGAAATTCCATTTGCCAAATGGAGGTTCACTTTGTTGTCTGATCATTATTTTGACTTCAAAGTGACATAGACCATAAAAAAAATGGGGATATTAGTATTTTAGCCAAGACAAAAGAATAGAAAATCTCTCGTCAGCTGCTGTAATAGACTAGTGAATGGATATTAAACCATTAGAAACATGTCTCTCTTGCATTACCATCTACCAGCGTGAATAATGGTTTAACGCTTCACTTCTGTATTTCAGGACACAGGAATATTGGTATTTCTGATGAACCGGGAAGTTCGGTTGGCCATAGCCTATCACTAACCAGGGAGAGCAAAGGGACATTTCATGACCCTTGGCTTTTACCTGGGAGTTTCTCTGAATAATCTAATTAAAGTAATATGTATGTGTGGAGGCTTAATAACCACTTTCAGGAAGCTTTGGGCCACTCAATTTAGTATTAATCATACCTATTTGTATCCCGTACGTTCCTTAATTGCTAATAAAAGAAGATATGATGTTATCTGAAATCTTTTCCACTCTACTTCCTCAAGTACATGTGTCCAAGACGTGTGTCCCAAAGTTTAACAATTTAGCCTGGTGGAGATATGCAAATTGAAAAGTATAGGATATTCCATCAGGTGTTGGCCTTCACAGTAGTGTCCCTAGTGACTGCCAACTCAGGATGTCCAGCAGGTTGCTAGTGATACTGCAGATAATAAGATGTAGGGCTGCCTAATGACTCCCTGTTGTGGTTTAATCCACAGACATTTGCCCACACTCCTCCCTCCCAGTGGGATGGAGGGGAGAATCAAAGATGAAAGAAAAGAAAAAAGTAAAATTCCTGGGTTGAGATAAAGACAGTTTAATAGGGCAGAAAGGGATAATAATAATAATTACAGAATATACAAAACAAGTGATGATCAGCACAATTTCTCATCACCTGAAGCTGATGTTCAGCCAGGTCCCGAGCTGTCCCGCCTCCCAGACAACACCACAGTTATATACAGAACATGATGTCACGTGGTATGGAATATCCCTTTGGCCAGTCTGTGCCAGCAGTTATGGCTGTGTCCCCTCTCATCTTCTAGGGTGCACCCCCACCTTCTCTTTGGCAGGGCAGCATGAAAAGTTGAAAAATCTGTGACTGCTTGGTAACAACTAAGAACATCAGTGTGTTATTCTCCTCCTAAATCCTAAACAGAGCACTGTAACAGCTGCTAGGAAGAAAATTAACTCTATCCCTGCTGAAACCAGGACACTGCCCCAAGCCATCCAGTAGCCTTGAAACACAGAATTAGCAGGATGAAGTGAGTGCTGAAGCCAGGGAGAGGCCTATACATACTTTTTAGTTTAAGGCAGACATATTGCACTGTAAAAATAATATAATGTAGAAATTAGAAGCCTTGTAGAAAATTAAGGCAAACGTCATATATATCAAATATCCTAACCAACAAATAGTACTGGTAGAATGTATTCACATTATTTTAGAGCTTTATTTGGCCACATACAGTCAAACACTCCTAGAAGCATTTCCTACATATGTGATGTAGTAACTAACAGTGCTGCATATTGGCCCTGAGATACACTACTACACGTGCATTAGCTGCCAAGTTCAAATCTGAGAGAATACTGGAAAAGTATAGATACAAAAATACCTTTAGCTTCCACAACCATATGCACACAGGAAGCACTACAGGATTGAAAGACCATTGCTCAAATTATGCCTACTTCAATGAATATTATGATCCCTAAAAAGCTAAAGTTTTCTGCTGCCTATTCTACTCATTATAATTTTGGATTGGTTGTCTTCCTTGTTGAGATTGAAAACTCAGCTCACCTCTGGGAAAGCAAAGGCAGCAACTATGCAGTAAAATTTAATGTCATCTGCATCATTAGGAAACCCAGAAGCCTCAACATTTCACCTACAACCAAGAACAACGATGCAAAACTAATTCAGGAATATCTGGATACTGGTCAGACTTTGCCTAGCATCACTGCAACAGATAACCAGGGTCTGCATTTACATATATACTCTTCCCCACATACACTCTCCCCTACTACTTATCTTGGCTGATGGCATACAAAGGGCCAGAAATAAAAGCCTGAATCTACTTCCAAAAGGCAGACTATACCTTTTGGCACAGCCCTAAGCAAAGGTTGGTTTTTAACCTTCATTATGGGAGTGGGAGTCACAGGAGGCACTATGTCCTAGAGACACACCTCCGGGGCAAAACATATACATTGTTTCCTCATTGCTTCAAGGGGGTAATAATTTACTATTCAATCAATGTTGGCCATCATCTTGGGGCATGTCTATGTACAGCTTCATCTGTTTCTCCTCTGTGTCTTCTGTCTGCCTCCATGCTCTGAGATGGTTGTGGATACTGATGTGGTAGGTAGCCTGCACAGAGAAAGAAAAGAAAGTGTGTATGGGTCTTTCTTCCCCAATTTCTTTTCTAAGTTTCTAGTCCACATAAGTAACTGGAGAATTGAATCCCTGCCTGGATTTATGTAGACATGCTGGCCTCCACAAGACCTGGCACTTTCCTTTTGATGTTTAGCTCATCTTTATATGAATTAGATTTACTACTTCTTTCTAACTGATTTTTAGCTACCTGTAGGGAAAGGAAGAGAAAGCAGTACTTAGTGATGGTAAAGGGTGACCAAAGAAGGTCTGGAAGGGAGGGAAGAAAAGCATACTTATTCTGATAATTTAAATTATTTCATACAAGTAACCTTAAAACCAAGACTGCATGCTGCAATTTATTTTAACGATAGTCAAAAGTAGTTAAAATACTTTGTAAAATCCTAGGGCAAGATTAATTGTTGAAAAATAACAGAGAAAGATTATAAAAGGTTGCAGACTCCACTAGAATATATGAAATTATTTAGAAACCTAAAAGTTCTGCTTTAATGAAGATTTTATCCAACCTTAGCCAGACATAGTATCTGGAAATTAGCTTTCCCTACATTTTTTGTTTGCTTGCTTCCTTGCTTGGTTTTCACTAAAATGTAACCAACACATAAAAATTCTCCTGGACAAAGACTGCAATGAAGGAAAAAAAGCTTCAGTTTTACCACAAGACGGTGTATGTGCTTCACAATCTTTCTCTATTAAACATGAAGTACTTTGCCTTCACTGTATTTTTTTACTTGTGATGTTCCACATGCATTGCTATCCTCGAGGTAAGAAATTCACCTTATTTGAAGAAGTGAAAACACAACCATGATTTCTATAATGTGCTCCTGGACCAGTTTTAGGCAATAAACCTTACAGGTAAACAAATTTTTCTTATTTCCTTGAAGAAAAAACTGACTTTAGGCTCTTTCTCTCACATTTTTGCTGATAGACAGGGTCAAACTAAGCTAAAGAACTGGTTTATCTGGCTTGTTCTTATTATAGCAAGTTCTGTTGGATATCAACATCTGCCACTTTCTCACTTTCATGAACTGCTCTCTACACTAACTCTGATCTCAGCTGCTTAATGGACTCACAGAACATGTTCCTGGGGAAAATTCAGCCCAGATAAAATAGGATCCAATGTTTTCATTGCTTCTAGGCTTCACCCCAGCACAGGTTATATTTAAGGAACATACAACTAATTTAAAGAACACCAACTAATAGTTTATGAATTTTTGGAATACTTATCCCATTTAGGTGTAGCTCCCTTCAAGAAGCAAGATGCTGACTCATTATTACAATTGTACATAAGGCTTTAGGCCTTCCTTCTTTTTACTGATCCTTTTTGTTCTTTTCCTTATCTTACACAGTCCTTTGATGCTTGAAAATGAGTTAAATAATGAAGTGTGGGCATGAAGTCTAAAGTACAATGTGGCAGGATGTGTTAAAGCTATGACCTAACAATACATAGTCTGATATTATAATTTAATTTCCTTCTAAATCTCTAAAAGGAATAGCACTGCTGTCTTATCACAAAGACTGCATGACAACTAGTTAACTAATACAATTATGGCACTGCAATAGTTAAAAGTGAACAGTAGCCAATAGGTGAGTACACGCTTTATAATTAGGTAATTTAGAACCTTTTCATTATTGTTTTGTTTTTCTGTAGATTGGTTATCTCCACTGGCAATAACTGAGGAAGGACACCTTTTGTTATTTTTTTCCAAGAGTTTAGCACCTCAGCTGAAGTGAGAGAATTTATGAGCTTGGGCATTCCCAGGGTAGGAACATTCTTGACAAATACACCTTCAGTTGACTGAATTTCTTAAGTGTAAGACAGGGGCATGCCCCCTTCTGAATGCAAAAAGTACATAATGTGTTATTCATGTGCAATGTCTTTATTATGCTCGTATCAGTGACTAGAAAAAGTGCAAAGTACTTTGGTTTCAAATTCCCTTCAGGGAAGTCACCAAAAGCACACTTGGATGAGTGGGATGTTCTTCCATTTAATTACCTCCCTAAAAGTGCTTAAATCCTTTCCCCATACCAGATCTGTTGCATGACAGGAAGCAATATGCTAAACTTTTTGTGATCACGTAGCACACAATGGACTGGTAACCTTAAAACCAAGATTTTTCCATCAGACAAATCATCACATCACTGTTCAAATTCCAGAAAGAAAGCATTTCCTTTATTGTTTGTTTACCTTGAGATGAGCAGACATCAAAATCCAACCTATTATTGTACTGTTTTAATGTTTCTCTTTTACAGATGTATATAAGGAAAACAATTGTCAGGCAAGAATCACTCTACTTGGGTTTGGCTTTTTTTTCTAAGTTTAGATACATGAAGTATATACTTTTGAATAATAAGTAAAATTCCAAATTGTGTGTTCTGAATAGGCAGTTTAGTGTTTTGGGAAAGTACATATAGATGGTTTTGACTAGCAGAGGTTAGGACAGAGGGAGAAAAAAACTGAGTAAAATTATAAATGCCAGTCTGCATTTTATGCTGAACACGTGTATTAGATTGTCCACAACAATTCGCATCCTGTATTATTAGACAGTTGTTACACTGCAGGGAAGCTTACTGCCTTAATGAAGGACTAGGTTTGAGAAGCAATGGGATGGCAAATGAAATGCTCTGCAGGAAGCAATGCCTTGCAGTCGAGAGAGCTTTGTGAATCTAAGATACTGAGAATCTGGGCTCATACAGAAAGTGAAATCCGACTAGGATAAGGTGCATCTCTAATGTGTAAGTGTTTTAAAGGTAAGATGACTTTAAAAAATTCTTTGTTAAATTTCTATTTCTGACTTTGCAGCTATGTTGTGCCTAAAATGATTAACGCAGAAGCTTGGGAATTTGACCTGCAATTATATTGATTGAAATGGCAATGCTTTATATGGTTCTAGCTAGCTATCTGTCCTATCACAAGTACACACTGGGACTTGGTTGGGCTCGAACAGATCTGTCCAGCACATTTCAACATTAATTTATTTCCCTCTGCAACATCTCTCTCCTCTTCCCCATTTTCTAGTGATTTTTCTAACATGAGGCCAAACATCCCAGTGTTGTTCTTGACTCATCTGTCACAGTCCGTACAGGACAGCATAATCTGTAAATTAAACAAATTAGAGAGCTGGGCAATCACCAATTGCATGAACTTTAAAAAGGGAAAGTGCCGGATTCTGCACATGGGAAGGGGCAACCCTGTCTGTGCATACAGACAGGGGGATGAGATGCTGGAGGCCA
>VZTU01012972.1:0-24139 GCA_013400835.1 Zapornia atra
ATGAGCCAGCACAAGACAGAGAGAAATGGCAGCACTGTGTGCACGAGGGGATACCTTGAGAGCTCTCTTGGAAAAACCTCCATAGGGAAAGCCCTTGTTTCCCACACCCCAGTCAGGCACTGCCTGGCTGTGGTCCCTGTAAGCTGGCTGGGGTTTGGGGTTTGTGCAAAGAGCCACTGCAGACAGGAGCAGCCCAGGAGCTTTCCATGGTAGGTGTTTCCATGGCCTCTATGGCAGTGCCTCTGTGAACAACTGTGGTCCTAAGAAGGCTTGGGACTCTCCTAGGTGCCTGCTCATGCTTCACAGGGATGTTAACATGCTGTTAACATGGCAAACGTGCAGAATTCTTCCTGCTGCATCAGAAGCAGAATGAGAGTAGCAACAAGAAGCTGTGCTGGAAGAAAAGCTACCACAGGTACATGCCTATGTTAACATAACACAGAGACCTAAACAGGCAACTACATCTATACCCAGCTTCTTATTTCTGATACAAACCTTCTTTTGCCTGCACAAGCCTTGAAGGACTGGCCTGATGTTCAGAGATGTTGAGGTCTTTCAATCTGCCAAAATTAGACGAAGTGCCTCAATCTGGAAAGGAGCCAGGGATATACAGTGTGGTCAGCTGCTTACACTTTGGTGAGACATCTTGGAGACCATGGTGTAAATCTTCTATGTGAGACCTTCCTGAATGTTAAGCTTACTCAGGATATAAACAATCAAGTTTTAACATTTTGGTATTATAAATCATACCTCTATTATGCAATAACAGCATCACCCAGGCAAATATTGTTTATCTGTTACAGGAGAGGTGGGGAAAGCATCTCCCTAGTTAGTAATTTGAGTAACATTTTCTTTACATGCTACAGAATACACATTATATTGGAACAAGGCTTTTGTTGTCAGGAGGCCTCATCTTCCTGATGAAGTGAAGATTTTTGTTTTCCTTGGAGTCAGCGAAAGCATAATAAAACATCTGCTTCAGGCTCCAGGAATAGACCTGAGGAAACAGAGGCTTTTACAGATACCTGCAGGATCCCAATGCACCAGTAAGGAGTCTGTTTTAAATTGTGCTAAGAAACATCTCCATCAACTCCTCTGAAAAACACAACTTGAGTGTATGTTGACCCAGCCTATGGAGCGTAATACAGTGACACCCAAATAAACAGCAGCTGCAGTGACTGCCAAACTGGATGCTGCAGGAGTGTGCCAGCGCAGGGCTCTGCTCGAGCTGTGAGAATAGCTCTGCACAGACTGACCAGGATTTCTCAGAGACAGACCAGATATCTGTGCACCACAGGCCTTGGTGCTGAGCAGACACGCTGAGTCCATCAGAGTAACAGGAAGTCCCAAATATTGAGCAATAAATTCAACTGCTGAGCAAGACAGAGCTATTTAGATCCCCAGTTTGAAAGTTTTGCTTAATTTGTTGTTTTTTTTCATTAAAAAACTCTTCCACTGAAATCTGCATTGCAGGTCTTTTTACAAGGGGAGCATATCTGAAAGCCTGTACAAGTCTGAAAGCTTGCACTATAGCAAGGTATAAAGTCTAAAAATATATCTTTGCCAGACACACATTAATAATAATAGCTCATGCAAATAAAGCAGAAGTAAAGATGATTATCCTGCAAAATCTAACACAAGAAAGTCATCAATAACAAAACAGCTAATCCTTGAAAGAGCGGGCTTTCTTAACATTGGAAGTTTAGGGGTTTAGTTTGTTTAAGGTAAAGAGGCCCCACAATTCAATTTACTAACTCCATAATCTAAGGATTACAATGCATGAAGCATAAAACCAGGCAGGGCAAAGAGAAAATGGTCTCACCCTTGCAAATTTGTTTTCAGTCATTTGGTAAATGCTTCCTATTACTGGTATTTTCCTCCAATATCGATGGCATTGCGGGTGCTCACTCGTGGCAGCTGCACAAACTGGAAGTTTGCATGATATCCTGCCCTGCACAGAGCACACCAGATGATTCCTTACACATTAAATAATCCCTTCAGTAATATATTTTCCACACATTGACATCTAAATTGATATGCTCGAGTAGTAAGTAATGGCACACAGTCATAGATAGATTCAGGGTATTCCTCTAAAAACCACTTGGTTTATTTATTTCTTTCTTAACAGATCACATCAGAATAATCTATCATTTTTCAGCACCAGTGTCATTTATTAGTGTTATCTAAGTTGTACTACTTTCCTTGTCACATCATAAGTTAACCTTTCCTAATCACTACCCTGGACATTTACCAGGCTTTCCCTGGGGATGTGTTTAACTAGAGCCACGATTTTCCTGTTATTATGTACTCCAGGGCTCTGAAAGCTCATGTTGATTCTAGTCAGAGACTGTAAGTAAATCCATGTGAGTCTGATGCTAGGGAATTGCAGACGCTAAGCGGATATATGCCCACTTTAAATGAGCTCCATAGTTGGTAGCCTGGTAAGATCCTCAAAGAATCCTGCCTTTTGCTCTAGTTGCTGAAGAGCAGTTAAAGCCTTCCCTTTTGGAACCTTAATAGCAATGGTTTAAGGTCCCCCTTTTTTCTCAAAACACCCAGCAGTTTTCTCTCACTAGTTCCCCTTCGTTGACTTGGCAAAGCACCCACACTAGTGCTGCACAATCCTCCTCTTCAAATCTGCACTGGACTTAAGCTAGGCTCTCAAGCATCTGCACAAGCTAAACGTGTGGTTTTCCCTACCAGTGCTTTCCTGTGATGCCCACGGGAGCCCTCCTCTGCCACTTGCCACGCACGTGGATTAAAGGAGTCTGGGGAATTCTTCTAAGGTCTCCTACATCTGCAGCCAGCAGCCTAATCCTAGCCAAGGGAAGCAACAAAATGGCAGAGATCCTGGCAAAGGAATAGCTCCTTTAAGAAGTACTATGAGGAAACACTTAGGCCACAGGCACGTTACTCATGACAATTCAATCCAAAAGCTCAAGCAAGACCTTCAAGACCGGGTGAACTGGTCCAAAACCCCAAACAAACAACTGAACAGTAATCCCCAGTTTTCACTAGCAGAGATATTGACTGAGCAAAGAGTTGACAATTCCATGTCTATTCTCCTGAGGGATATTTTTCAGCCTTCACAGGGTAAGTAGCTGCCAATACATCTAAACACAAAAATTTCCTAGACTAGGAGGGGAATCCAACAAGAAATGTCCAGCTGTGCTGAATTAAAGCACTCCACTTAAAACATCCCATCAATCACAGAGCAGGAGAGTGCTGACGTTATTTGTATGAAATGTAAGAGTGCTATTACTCACCTGCAATTAGGAAGAATAGTTTGATTTGGTTTCTTGCTGAGAGTTATGTGAATATTTTCCCTGTTGCCGGGTTATGCATTTTGCCAGCTTCCATAATCTGAAGGTAGCTTTCCAGGTTCTGACTAAATTGTGAACAATGACACGATAAAGTCAAGTAGTTTTGGAGGGAAAGTCATACTTTTTCTGAAACCTAACTGATAAATCCATTTTATTCATCCACATTCTTTGCGATGGGCTGGCTTGCAATGTCATGAAAACATGATTTTAGTTGGCACACTCATTGGCACAGTCTGAGAAGAGTCCAAGATCTATATGGAGACTGAATTATTCTTTCCTCCCTAGATTTGGACCCTCAAGGTATGGATTAAGGTGAGACACTAATGGGGCAGCATGCAAAAGCTTGCATTACTGAGATATATCTCCTTTGTGAATAAAATGAAATAGGAACTCTCAAACTTACAATTCTAAATGAGAACAAAGCTACAGATAGGAAAAAGAGTCAGACAAGGATCTAACCAAAGACTGGTAATGTAATGAGAGCATCGGAGCCATCTAGAGGGGATTTTGGCTAGATTACACCTTCCAGTACCGGGAACAAGAAGTCCACGAAGCTCTCAGTGCTGGCTTGTACCATGTCTGGCAATGTGAGACATTTCATGTGCATTAAATGCATGGGCAATTTAAAAAATAAAAAAGGAGACAAGCATAGGCAAGTAAAGAAAGTTATTCTGGAGAGAGAAACTCTTGGGTAAATGCCTTTGGTTCAATTTTTTTTTTCAGATTAAAATATACCATTTTCCCCATATTATAACAATTCTTCTTAGCTGACATTAAGCATGTCTTGTACCAAATTGCTAGAATTTGACTACGTTCATCAGATTAAGCCCACATGAAAACTCTGGGATATCAAAAATAGTTTTTCTCACTCACAGAAACAATTACTTGAGGCTTTCTCTCCCAGGAAAGCAAAAAATTGAATACTCACAGCAGCAGAAAACAGTTAGTGAGAAGTGTATCCATGCAGCTATCTTAAAGCCATTTGTTGATTCAGGTCATGGGAGAATCAAAGTTAGTTAGCCAGGACTGGTGCACTTAGGTCTGGGTGCAAGTTTCACTTGCATCTTGATGCTCTATTAGACAGGTATTCAGGCGCCCTTATGCCCAACCCTTCACTTTGGTTTCTGAAGGAAAGAAACCAAGTTTGTGAGCCTGAAGGGAGCTGTAACATGCTTCAGTTAGGCCCCTGCTTGCAGTCTCATGCTCCAGAAGATCCCACACATCACTGGTTTAACACAAGTGAATGGGGTCAAGAAACATAACTTAGGTCTCCCAAAAAAAGGACTTTTTGATGTGCAGGAGAGGAAAACCAACCACACTATAACCGTGCTCCTCTGTCAAAACCATATCTGAGAAAAGAAGGTATGCTGTGTTCCTCAAGCTTCCTAGCTCCATTTTCTCTTCAACACACAGCTGACTTCTCATGCAGAGCAATTGCCTCAAGGCCTAATTTCTGTAGAGGTTTCACCAGGTTATGATGCAGGGCAAGGTTATCGACAATGCCAGCAGGAAGTGCACATAAACACTGGTTCCTTTTACTACACCACTCACCTTTCCCCAAGGTATTCTCGGAGACTTCCAGTCTCAATTACAAGAAATGTGTAAATGTTTCATCCAGAGAGTTGATATTAAGAAGCAGTGACTAGTTGAGGTCTTACAAAACACAAGTACTTCGTCACGTAAATCTTTCTATATTAGTTCCCTTCCATGAGGCTTTTCTCTATTTCCCAAACTTCTTGAGGATGTTTGAGGGCTTAGATAACACAACCTAACCTGTCTTCTTGCAGGGAGAGACAGAATGATTTGAAACTAGCTTATCTGAGGGTCATATCCTGCCATTGATTTTTTTCCAGTGCTCCCTATTGATTTCAGAGGTGAGTTCCACGTGCAGATCAATACCAGGATATGGTCTTTATTTATTAGTGTACTTCTGGTCATTTCACTCTACTCTAATGCCTCAAAACATATGGAGCTAATTAAGGCATTCAACACCGCATTGGCCTTGTTGTCTTTAGAGGAGAGCTAAGCCTTCATTTGGTCAACAGAGTAATTTGAAAGGCCTGTTTGGTGACTTCTGCCATTGATCCAGAAATAGATCCTGTGACATGTTGTTTCAGAGCAGGCCTGGAGTAGCAGAGACACGTGGATAAGTGCATCCTTTCATTACCCAGCAGCTGCACACTAGCAGCAGTGCTAAATTCCCCGTAGAAGTTTCAGACACTGTTTTGACAAGGAGAAACTCTCCACATTGAGTCAGTGGTCTGATTCTCCTGACTTAGTCTAATGTTTTTAAGACTTCACGTGCTAAAGAAATACACAGCAGGCTCCTAGATTCAGGTTGGCCTACTATGACTTTCTGAACTCCATTGATAGCTGTTACTTATCAGGTCCAGAATAAAAGAACTGCAATTTTCAAGACATTGACTAAGCATGCATTTTTTTACTTCCCAGGGCTTGGAGCCTCAGCTGGCCTGGAAAAATCCTGTATGTATTCTCAATCTATGTGCCAAGACCAGGACTGAATTACAATGCAGTTTTGTCAATGGCTCTGGCTCCCTGATAAACCTAAGCCTCCAGGTTAGCTTGGGGCCTCTTCTACCTTGAGCTTTACTGGCTGGATGCAAGCAGTGCAGTAGATCGCAGCCTGGGCAAGAGGACCACAGCAGGTGGGTGGCAGGTCCCAGCTTCCATGCAGACTTTAAACTGTACAAGGAGCGAGATGTGAATCATCTTTAAAGGAATAGCACCTTTCCTTTCTCTCCCTTTCCACAGAATTTTATTCACAGATGTGAGCACTGGAAAAAGAATTAGCCAAGACTCTAATTTTAATGCTCTTAAAAATTCAAAACCTCTACCCAGAATTTTAACATTAGCTTGGCCAAAATACGACACTGCACCCAAAAGCAAGGTAAATAAAACAGTTCCTGCCTATGCTCTACTCTTATCTTACCTTTCTATATGCTGTACAAAGGCACTGAGATAGCCATACTCCACATTCAGAAGGCCTTCTCTTTAACAGCAGGAAAACAACCTTATCATCAGATCTAGATCGACATTAGATTAGGAGGAAAAGATGAACACCCCGAATTTTTCAACTATTAATATAGTCAGTGCATCCTAGCACTCAGATGCAACAAGACAACAGCTACTTATCAACTACTGCATGTATCTAGGAATGTTTGATTTAAGTGAAGAGAGCAAAGGGCCAAACCACCAAAGAAAAGAAAGTGCAGAGGCAAAACAGCTTCACCATTTGCTCAACTGCTGAGGAGGCATGTTACGGAGACTTCAGGTCAGCGCTCTATTGACTTTGCTTCTCTTGTGCTTGTTTACATCACTGGAGAGACTGGCCTGTGCTTTAAGAAAATACTGCTCCTTTTCAATTGTTAAGTAGTGACAAAGTCCAGGTGACCCTAGCACAGCGTCAGAGTGGTTTATGTCAAGCCTGGAGACAGTGACTCATGGAGTCACAGATGATCAGTTGATAAATGTCACTGGTATCAGAAACCTGGCCATTAACATGAGTGATGTGAGAACTAAGAGGTTAAGTAAAAGCTACCTTCGTAATGAGTGTGTGATACAGAAAAGCAACATTATGACCCAGGCTTGGATTTCTTGGTTTTGTTTCTGATTTCCCCTTAAGGTGGATTTGGGTTTGTGACTTTCCTTGCGGTTAGATGCTTTGTAACGGCTTTATTGGTTGGGTTGTTGGGGTTTTTTAATGCAACACAGGGTTTTTTTCAGGGGTTCATTGTCTGGGAAAAACACACAAGAAACGTTGAAAGAAGTTCAGTTGAACCAGGGGCTCAACTGTGATTTTTATTTTTTGCCACCATGCTGCAGCAATACAGTTTCTTTGCAACATAGTGCTAGGTTTTGACAGGGCCTTACCTTCAAAATGACTCCAGAGCTGGGCTTAAAAACATTTCTAGGAACGAGTAAACTGTATTAGTACATACATTACAAGCAGTGAGTTCCCTTACCTACACTTAAACCTAAGAGTAAGGGCTTCGCTGACGCAGGGCCTGAAATCTTACAAGGTTTTATTGCTTAAATTTATAAGCACACAACGTTTTAGATAACCACTGTGAGGAGCTTTCCTAGTCGAATTTATGAATTCAGTCCATCATCCAAGTTACTGTGTCCAAGTGGCATCCTGCTTTAGGCACAGGCACTTTTCTAATCTTCAGTGATTTAATGCAAGAAAAATTCACAATTTATAAAAATTCTGTGAAGCTCTGGCTTCTAACACACAAAAATCTCACAAAAACTCATTGCTAAGAAACTGCTTTACAACATACCAAGTAGCAGCTAGCATTGCTAGTGGTTCAGGCCACCAACATCACAGATGTATTTATCAGAATGCAGTCCAGTCATCAAAGGGGCAAAGAGTCTTTGTGCCCTGTGGAGGCTTCAGCCATAACAGAACAGTCCCATTTCAAGATTGAGCATTTAATATTATAATAAACCAGTAAAAAGGTATCCCGTTCTCTTTCAAAAGGAGACTCTAAAGTACAACTGCTCAGATATTCATCAACAGACAATATAGACTCTTCCCTGCTATGTTTCAATTTGGAATTGGCTGTTTATCTACAAATACAGGGAAAGGAAGGTTTGTTCCTCAGTTTCCCTGTTCAAAGTTCTTTTAATCTAATCTATCATACAGCGGGAAATACAAAAGTAATCAAAATCAGAATGAAACAGCACACATTATATTTTCTCAACCTCTCCAATAAGACTTTATTTTGGTGGAATTCCTGGTTATTTGGGAAATGTGGAGATTTTTCCCTCTCTGGTGTGGAGATAAGCAAGGAAAGCTTTAAATGATTGCTTGGAGATTATTTTTTTCTATGACACTCATCCGAACTTTGATTTTCCTCAGCACTTGAAAGCTGATTCTTTTACTTATCTCTTTCTTTCAGCAGCCACACTGGACTCAACGGGTGCACCTGGTAGTTCCCCAGCTTGCTGTCTACACATCATCTTTCTGGCCCAATGACATATATCAGAACTCTTGCAAGGTCTGATGCCCTCAACATGATCCTCCTCTTTCACCTCTCCCATACGAGCTTTGCTCTGCTATCAAAACTGCTAAAAAACTTAATAATTAACTCAGCTGTTGGAACAAGTCGTAATTCAAACTTGTGACTCTTGGCAACAGAAGAAGTGTTCCTTGTATCTCTGCAGATCTGGAATGGCAAAACACGTTTGGTGTCCCAGAAACCACTGGAGAGGAGTAAGACCCATCAAAGGATGCATCAGAGCTAAAGTCTGGATCAAAAAGAAGAGGCAGATGACAGCCATTGGAGACTATCTTGTGAAGGATCAACCAATCTGCCAACCTGTCTTTCTTCTCAGGCTGTTGCTCAATAGGTGTTTGTTCTGGGATGTTGCAGGTACACTACTGAGACTTATCTGGACGTTAGACTATTATTGTTTGCTGTTCATTTATGTGAGCACACTGACACTGACAGGGGTGAGCATACAAGGGTGACTATAAAGTCTGGGGACACAGGTGAAGAAGAAAGGCTTGGGGAGTAGTAGATATGTCAGGTAATCAGTGATCTGACTAGGGAATGTATTCTGCTGGACCCACTACAAACAAGGAGGAATTCTTCAAAAATGTGAAGGTCCAGGACAGCTGTAAGCTGTGGTGAGCATGAAACTGAAGTTGAAAATCCTAAGAGAAGTGAGCAAGACAAACGGTAGAATCACAGCCCTGGACTTGAGAGTACATTTCACATGGTGTGTAGATTTGCTGTGCAGGATCCCATGGGAGCCTAGTTGAGTTGTGCCACGAGGCGCAGAAAAATTGACCAAACTCAGATGCAGAAGTTGAGCAGGCACAGTGCAAGGTGAGCATGGAGGCGTGGGGAACTCCTGACTGAGTTCAAACACAAAATGCAGACAGAAGGAGGAAGCAGGGAGGGGCTACTTGGGTGAGGAATAAAGAGACATTGCTCATGCAGGCATGGATGGAGCTTGAAAAAAAGAGCTGATCTGGAGTTGAAACTGAGATATGAACTGAATAAGCTGGTAATAAAGTAGGTGGCAAATTAGCAGGCTTTCCAGGCTGAGGCCCAGCTGGTGGTTGGTTACTAGCAACATCTTTCAAGGATTGATACTGGGGCCAGTATAGTTTAATGCCTTTATTAGTGACATGGCTGACAGGACAGAGTTCACGCTCAGCAAGTTTGTAGACTATATAGACCGTACTAGAGGGAGCGGGTGACATGTTGGAAGGTTGGGCTACTACTCAGAGGGCCCTTGACAGGCCCCTGACAGTTCCTGGACTAACAGAACCTTCCTGAAGTTCAAGAAAGTCGAAAGCAGAGCCCTGTATCTGGAACAAAGTAACTTTGCAGTACAGTCAGGGCATTGACCTGACAGAAAATTGCTTCACAGAAAAGGATTTAGAGGTCCTGACAACAGCAACATGAGCCAGCAGTGTGCCTTCATGGCAAGGAAAGCCAACAGCACCCTGGGCTGTATTAGAGAGCAGCCAGCAGATGGAGAAAAGTGAGTGCTCCCATCTATCGGGTCCTTGTGAGGCCTTACCTGGACTTCTGTGTCCAGTTTTGGGCCCCCTCAGCACTAGAGAGGTATTGACATATTGAAATGAGTCCAGCAGAGCCCACCTAGAATCTCTGCGGCTAGAGCATTTCCCAGGCTGAAAGAGAGCCTACGGCTTTGTTCAGCCTTACAAAAAGAAGTCTAAGAGGAGTCCTCAATGCCATCTGCAAGTACCTGATCAGAGACTACAAGGACCAAGCCAAGCTCTTCTCAGAGGTCATCACAAAGACAGACGGAAACACAATAAACACAAGCCAGAACAAAGTTCAGACTACATATAAGGAAAACTTTTTCAATCATAAGCATGATCAAATACTGGAACAGATTTTCAAGAGAGATTGAGGAATCTCCATCCTTGAAGGTCTGAAAAACCTGACTGAACCAGCTCTGAGAAACCTGAACTATCTGGACCTGGTTTGAGCAGGGAGATTGCACTCATCCTCTGCAGGTCCTTTCCATCCTAAAATATTCTTTGCATGCATTCCCTGTCTAGGGAACTCCTACTTCTTCGATGACTGGAACAATTTCATTATAACTACCCAATATTTAAAGGCTAATTCCAAAGGTAAGCATCCAGCAATGTGTGTTTTCACTTTCATCAAAGACAAGACAACCCAAAAAAGTAAATTGACAAGAGAAAGCAGGTATCTTTCAAGAAGCAGTACTACAGATAACCTAGCAGGTTTCTTTACCTTCTTTTGCAGACAGTGGAATGGCAGTTGCTGAGTGATGTCCAATGAAATTAATAACATATATGCTGACAGACGCTCTAAATAAATGTCAAAGGATGATTTCCAGAAATACTGTCTGAAACTACTGGGTTTAATTGTTATCTAATAAGTTACTGCACATGAGACATTGAATCCACCAGATTTCCTATGTGTAAACTCTAGAGGATTCTGTAATTTATAGTGGGAATGCATAATTTATCAAAGTGATGTCCTATCAACAACTGCAACTGTCACAAGTGACCACTGACAAGATAATGCTTACACAAGCTTTTCTTCCACCAGATTGCTTGTAGCTGCAACAGAGAACTTTAAGGCAATGTAGAGACACACTTCAGATCTATGAATACTAGCAGATCAAAGAAGAGGCTAAGCAGATGTCTCTCCACCTCCATATCATTGACCTGAAAACAGTGTCCTGGATTTCCACCTTGGACTCCTTGAAATTGTTTGGTCTTGTCAACTGGCTAACATGCTGAACTGAGAAACAATTCAACAATCTTCATCTGAAACGAAGAAGGGCTATTAGGCTAGAAGAACCTATGGCTAGAAAGGTGACTTCTAGTTGCAGAAAACCACCAAAACACAAGTCTTGCAGCCTTTGCAAGCAAAATTGCAAGGAGATTACACCCTGGAAGTCGTAGTGTGCAAACTGGTCCATTTTAGATCATCTACCAAAATGCCACCTCTGCAAAGCAGGCAGATACACATCACAGCGGTTAGTAAAAGCTTAAATCATTTACCACACACTCAGGAAACCAGAAGCATCTTGTGTGTCTCAGATAAGAAAATGTAGAGCAGCAAAGGGGAGAGCAAAGGAGTGCATCTGAAAGAAGATGCAGGATCTGTCAGATGAGCCAACCCAAGATTGGTTTTAAGTGAGAGGAGAGGAAGCACACTAGTGTACCTGTATGAAATCCACCTTCTTTACAAGGAAATAAAATAAAACACGGAAACAAAAATCAAAACAAGCCAGCAACAAGCATAAAGGCACGTATTGTCATTTGTCCTGACTGTTCAGCTCCTGATAAATGACTTCAGCTCTCAGCAACACCAGAGCACTGACCAGTTTGAAAGTCATGAAACTTTCCCAGAGGCTGTTTTGTTTATCTCTGTTGCACTCAAACCTATTTAACATGGCACCACTTTCACTGAAGTTATTCTGATGGACAAAAGACTTAGTGCCAGGTGCTCCCAAAATATAAAAACCAATTGCCTCATCCACCTAAGAAGCAGAGCTTATATTCTGTGCAAGGCTGGTGTGTTTTCCTAACGTACCTGCTGGTCTTACTTTGTTGTTTAGTTTTGTTTGCTATTAAACACAGCCAGTGCTTTAATAAAATTTCCAGCATTTTGTGTAACACTCAGTTATATGGCTATGAAAGAGGTGAAATGACTCCAAGTAGTAGTTTAGTAAGTGTCTTCTGAAGGAAGAAGAAGACACTTCTTGAAGGTCTGACCTGACCAGAATCATCATGCTGGAGTTAAGGTTAGGTATGGGTTTAAAGTCAAGCCTGCTGGTCAGCCTGGCTAATGGCAGGTGTGACACAAACAGCGGTTTCTGACCTTGCAAACAGGGGATACATGAGACTGTTTGCAGTTTTTCCTGTCTGTCTTGGAGAAAGGTAAATACAGTGGAAGACATATCCAACTTAGTGGGATTTGTGGATAACAGCATCAATCCACTACCTCTGAGTACAATGGAATTTCTCATAGAGCAAAAGGTGAAAAACAGATCCAGAAAACATCTCTAAGAGAGCTTAAAGCTCATTGTTGGCACTCATGTGAGACAGGTGTGTGTTCTAGTTTGCAGGTTCTTGGTGTTCCTGGACTAAATGAAAACAGTTGGGTTAGAGCTGAGTGCTTCTTGGGAATGAGGCACCTACTCTGCTGAGGAGAGACTCACAGGCCCAGGGTACAACACTGGCTGCTTTATACTGGCTGGTCAGCATCGTACGTGGGGCTAGCAGCACAGGCAGGGTCCTGCTCTGGGTCAGGCTCTGCAGCACTAGGATTTCCATCTTGCTGAACCAGACCCACAGCACCTGACCTCGATTTAGGACTGGCACTTGCCTGTGATGGCAGCTTATATTTTTTCCTTTTTCCTTTCTTTTTCCTTTTCTTTTTCCCCCAACAAAGTAGGCATGTGAGATCTTCTCTAGCAGAAGTTGCTAATAACAGAACGCACGTCTCAATCAACACTGGAATTGTGACAGGAAGACAAATCTTATTTCATCTAAATACTCTATCTGAAGAAACAGATGAATAAAATCATTAAAGAATTGATCTAAAGCTTACATGAGATTCAAACCTACTGTAACTATGGTTTGGAAATTGTTGATTTTTCAGATTGTAAAAAATAAATCTGAGAACCCTAACTCATTAATTTAAACATGACTTTTCAGTCCAAATGATGACTTTTATGTTGCAAGACCTTAACCTCATTTGGTTTGACTGAAAGTACGTGAATATTATAAAACACCCTCTTTTTCAGTAGGCAGATAATGACCTGGTCAGAGAAAATACTGTCAGTGATTTCCAAAGGACTCTTAAAGTCACTTGGGTTATGTCTAAGTGACCTCAGTGACTCACAGGACACTCTGACCTCAGAGTGACTCTGGAAAACATTTTTACAGGTCAAAATGAGAGTTTCTGTTCATCTCTCCAGAATAAGTATCCACATCAGACAGAGGACCCGCTGCCTCTGAGGAGCAGTCTGGTGGCCTCCTGCTGAGACAGCCCCCCCCCATCTCAGTCCCATATGCTCGGCTGCCTTACTGGAGAATTGGCTGTGAGGGATCTAGGCATTGCACATCTGCAACACCCACATCTACCAGCGAGGGACTTGCCTCCTGGGGCATACCCTGCAGCAGCCACCACAGCCATCTGCTACTTGAGCACCAGTTGGACCCCTGCCCTCATGAGAGGGCTCCTAACTGGGGCTCTCTCACCCACCACAGATCTTGTGTTGCCCCCCCAGGAAGTCAGGGGAGCACCCACAGGGCTGTCCATCACTAATTTTTATCATCTGTATGATGAGAAATCAATAAGACAGAGTAACCATTTTAACATTTTTAAGTGAAGTGGAGCCACTGTAGTTGAAAGTTACGGATCAACCTCTGTAATTACCTCCACATTACTTTCCTTTGCAGCCCGTCAGCACAAACTGAACTCGGGCTTTTAGCGATGGCAGAGAGATGATGGTCCATCAAAAGCACCAGGCAGCATAGGAAAAGAAAGGCTATCCCCTTTTGGTTAGAGACAACCCTCACTTAAACTGAAATAAAAGACTGCAACAGTTTAATAGTTTTAGTGCCGCAATAAACCCAAGTTATATTGCAGTGCTGGCTGCAGTACCTAGTAAAAGCAAGCACCCCCATCTACCAGGGTAGACCCCTGTCTCCATATAAATGCTTACTAAAAAGCTAAATCACCTTAAAGGAAGGATTTTACTGTCCTCCTGCTAAACCAGCTTTATGAGCCATTTGCTCAGTTCAGCCCTGTGTCTTGTCAAGAACACTGGCCATACACCGCACTTGTCAGCGTTTGTTCTCACCTTCCATTCAGTTGTATCTTTTTATACATTGACAGCTTCTATCATCAAATTTAATGACCTCTTTTAGACAAAGAAATAATTGACTACTGAGATCTTCTTTTATTTGCAGGAACCCTAACAAACGAATTTCTCCACAGGCCCTCAGACAATTAAAAAGCATGTTCAATTTCTCTAGAGCAGACGCAATGCAGAAGCCATCTACGTGGCATTAGGACGATACACAGAGGCTACTGGCTTTTTCAAATAATTATTGGTTTTATATTAGACCTATTCAATTCACTGCCTTCAATAAAAATGCAAAAGGTTTTATACTAAAATTTCCCCATCAGTTGGGATCCTATTTTATGCACAGTCAGTTCCTTCTAAGCATTTTTTTTCTGTTTCCATTTCATTTAAAGAAAGAAAAAGCATCTGAGGTTTGGTGAGACTTGTTTCCAACTGTATAAAAATAATTTAGAATATTCCTTGTCTTCCATGTTAGCGTATGCTTTCCTCTTCAAGCTTGCACAGGGCAACACAGAACCTGGGAACATCCATGTATTTGGAGCAGGACAGAGCCACCTTTGGACATGGAAGTCTCAAGAGTCCATGACACCATCAAATATAAAGATTCCAGCTGTTGGCATTACTGGTTGTGAAAGGAAAGCTGCCATTTCCATCACTAGCAGGGAATCCAGTACCAGAAGCAATGGAAACTCTAATATTAGGTATAATTATGCACAATGTACTTCACAGAACTGACTGAAGATTTTGGAACTATTCCAAGCAAAACAATGCACGTTCCTTTAGAAATCTGTTCCACGCTCAAGTGTCACAGAACCTGAAGATGTTTGTTGAGAAATCTCTCTGCCTGTTTTGATGTCTAGGCCATTTCCTCACATGCAGGCTTTCAGTAACAGCTTTTGAAGCTGCTAAGGAGAATTTCCCAAGGGAAATGCACACGGGTCTGCTTGTTCCCAGCAAAATCTCTCCTCTTCAGGGCGAGGAGCCGATAAAATGCTTGCAAAGACTGTTTTGTAAGAAAAGCATTTCCGCTGCCTGTGCATGTTCCCAGCTGGTGGAACACGGCTTGGAACAGGTTTCTACCAGACAGCAGGGGTGGAACAAGGTTTTGCAAAACAAAAGCTGGTTCCAGAAACCAAGAACGTGAATAACTGATCTGCCACAAAAGAAATGGAATGGGAGGTAGCTTCTTCAGGCTTTGCTGGAATGGTAATTCATGAGATTAACTCTCCAAAAGAGGAAAGGCGTCCACCCCATGGTACAGCTTCTATAGAGTGAAGAATTTAACTTACATTTAAAATACAGCAACTACACAGATTGGTGTGCAGTGTTCTTTGTTATGCCACTCGCAGGGTCAGGAAAACAACCACGCTGAACAACCCTACAAGCCAGAGTTCAATTTAATGCCTATCATCAGCTTGGTTGTGAAGCCACTGTAGATTATATCTTTGGCTTATCACATATTATCTGAGATGGACAAGTGTCGTGGTTCTGCCCCCAGCCAGGAGCTGAGCAGCACACAGCCACTGGCTCTGGGCAGGGAGGAAAGGGGAAGGAAAAAAAAAACCAAAGGCAAACCTCATGGGTTGGGATAAGGACAGTTTACCGGGACAGCAGAGAGACAAATAATAATAATATGGCTTTTCCAGCCTCTTCCCCAACTTGGTTGCCTTTCTCTGGACTCAAATGGACCTCAATGTCCTTCTTAACCAAGTTCAGTGCAGGTGGCAGAATCCAACCTGAAGAGGCTCAGGCATGCTTATGGCAGATGGATGACTAAGGTTTGCTGGGAACTATCTCAGAAAGCTCTCACTAAATTTATCCTGGTCACTACCTTCAAGCAATCAGTGACTGATTAGTGTAATCCCACCCTCATTTTTATCACTACCAATAAAGCCTATAATGAACAGACAATGTGCTGTGTTATAGACTCTCTGATTATCTGCTTTGCACTTCTCCAGTCTGTGTCACAAAGGAAAACCCAGGCATGC
The DNA here is from genome assembly GCA_013400835.1 of Zapornia atra. Taxonomy (NCBI): domain Eukaryota; kingdom Metazoa; phylum Chordata; class Aves; order Gruiformes; family Rallidae; genus Zapornia; species Zapornia atra. The sequence continues at coordinate 16,175 of VZTU01012972.1, forward strand.
TACAGCCAGTTGCTCTAGGGTAGCTGAAGTCACTAAATGTTTTTCCCCTATGGAATTAAACAAAGACATCAGCAGTTACAGAAAGGGGTGCAAAGTCCCAGCCCTTCCATCTGCTTTAAACTGTTGGGTTGAGAGTTTCAGCAATAAGTATTTGTCTACCTTACTGATATCTTGAAGGCTTTAATTTAAACTCCATAGAACAAGCCAGGCTTCATGGAGCAGCAAAGTGCTCTTTACTGCCTTGTGTAACTAAACAGATTCATGAATGATTATATCAATTATACTAACAACCCTATGTGCTATTAAGATAGGAAATGCAGCACTGAAACAAGATAGTATCTCCAGCTGTAATTCCTTTCGCTGAGGACTTTGCTGCTGTAGGCCCCAAAACAGAAATGACAGGCGATGCAGTTGCACCGTTTTATTTTGCTACCTGTAGCTTTTCCTTACCCCTTTTAATTCCAGGTTCTACAAAACATAAACAAGATTTTCTTACTGGTCCATACCATTTGTCACAGGTGTGGTGGCGTCAGGAGGGCACAGAACTCATGGAAATGGTTATTGCACACAAAGACAGAGCAAAGACCCCAGGTCTTCCATCAGAAAGCCTTCCTTTCCTCTGGGTGTGATGCACTGGATTTCACAGAATCGCAAGGTTGGAAAAAACCTTTAAGATCATCAAGTCCAACCATTTCCGTCCTAAGCTAAACCATATCCCTAAAGTACCTGATCTACCCTTTTCTAAACACATCCAGGGCCGGTGACTCAACCCCCTCCCTGGGCAGCCTGTGCCAGGCCCTGGCAACTCTTTAAGTAAAAAAATCTTTTCATAACATCTAATCTGAACCTGATTTGCTCTGTGACCTTCCAGTGTTGTTTCTCTCACAATCACACTGCTTCACCAACTGTACTTTGCCATCCATCACAATAGATCTTTTCTTTCAATAATAAGCATTTGGGGTGTCTCGTGAAGGAGTCTAGGGGCATCCTCATGCAAAGCATCATGAAAATTTCTGAGAAATACTAACCTTATTAAAGGAAACGGTATCTGTGCCAATGGTATTTTCAGCACTGTCAGGATTAAGCCCCATCTTGATTTGTGCTGTTGTATTGATGATGAATATTCCTGAGAGGAGATTTTGCTAAGTAGCCAATCAAAATCATATGCCAGTCCAGCTTCAGTCACGACTTTCCCCTAATTTGCATGAAGTGACTCAAGATTTGAGTTTCTGTGGAATAAATAAATCAGGTAAGTTTGGCTTAGTTTTAGGTTTCAATGGAAAAGTTACACTCCACTTTGGCATGTCCCTGTTTGCTTAAAACACATTCTTTCTGAATTCCACCACACTTCTTTTTCCTCTAAGAGTTTTAGGTCATTCTTGCTAGAGACGAGTGGATTTCATCAAGCTACAGACCTACTTTGATGGTCTGGAGTGTGTTTTACTGGGTCATGGATTTGCTGCCTATAACATTTACCTAAGGAGCATGTCATCACATCTCAAACAAAAACACTACTGTCATTTGAGCACTTTTGTCAAGCTTTGCTCTCCTGGCGTGCGATGAACCACAAAGCTTGTTATATACACTTTTAAATTATTACTTTACTGGGACAAGTGAATGAAGCTAAATTTGTATTTTGGGCTTCTCTGCTGTTTTTCTGGCTGCTAGAACTGCAGAGTTTTAGGCTGTGGTGGCTGGCGGATAAAACTCGCTTGTCAGTTTCCTTCTGCGGTATGTACACTTGTGTGTGCGGTTGGGTGTTCCCATGGCAGGGCTGCTTTTTGGTTTGGATGTTTGGTTTTCATACTGTGTGAGAGCCGTTGGATCCTTCACTCAGTCTGGGTTCTGTCATCGCCTGGAGATGTGAGACCCACAGAACCACGGATGGGGTTAAAGGGGTACAGGTAGCAAACAAACCCAGGGAGTTTTAAGTTTCCTACTGTGCCCTCTTTACTGAGAATCTTTAAATGGTGTCTAAAACATGTACAAGTGACTCTCAAAACTCAGAAAGAAACTGTTCAAAGCCCGCTGCCACTGCATTCCAAAGGCGCTTATAATTGTCAATGTATCTTCTAGTCTCCTTACCTAAGGATATTCTGAGAAACCAGCAGAATAAATTAACCAGGGTTTATTCTGAACAAAACAACATCAACTCATATTTGTGCAAAAGTTAGAGGGAGGGCATCTCCCCTTTTAGCAGATGAATTATTTAAAAGGGAGGAAGGGAGAGAGAGGATCATAACCAAAGTACATGCCTTATCAAAACTGTCAGGGCTTTTACATTCCATTTCCTTGTGATAAGACTCTTGTGCTGAGCTGGTATTCGGAAGTAAGCCCAAAGGGCTGACTGATAAGTTTACATAAGGAAGGAAATAATCAATTTAGGGCTGTTACTCAATGAGCTCTTATCATGTTCATTTCCTCACTATTGCTTCTCAAGCTAAATATTACATGTTTAGGAGCAACTTCAAAAGATTTACTATTCTAGCCTCTGTATTTTATTAAGGAAAACTCTTTCAATAGCACGAAGCATTTGCTTGTACCGCAGTAAGAGTACAGTTCATGCACTGAGAAACTTACATTTTTGTACACTGATATTTATGCTGAAGGAAGCAATACTTTCGTGCAGGAAGACTGCATTTTTTCCTGCCCACTACTTAATCTCTCAGGCAAAGAAAAGAGATTTTAAAAGGTGCTAATAAACAATGCACTGATTTCCCCTTCCACCTCTGTAGGTTTTCTTCTCCTTCTCCTGTAATGTACTTCGTTTAACTGCATGAGCTTACCTTTAATCCGAGAAGTATGTTTGTTCAAGATCCTGGTGACAACAGCATGATTTGTGGGTACACGTGACCTGTCATGCCAAAATTAAAAAATGTGGCTTTTATTTAAACCATAAAAAGAAAAGAAAAAAAAAAGTACATTGTGTCTGGTAAGTGACTTACTGGAGTCCCTTTGTCTACAGTAGCTTTACAGGGCTCCCGAGGGCTTCACTGAGAGCAGAAGTGGTTCCATGGGATCAAAATTCAATTGCTGGGAGAGGGCATGGAGGGGAGAGTCCAAACTTAATAAAATTAAGGTAGCAATTAATTCAAGTTGTTTGTGTCAAGAATTGGTACTTGAATGTAAAACACTTAGAGATTTAACACAGTATAGCTTTTATATGAACCATTATATGAGGACAATGTTTGTTTCTCCATACTTATCTGGCTCACGCCTTGGTCACAGTGAGTACTGAGGAGGATTTACTTAAGTCTTAGCTAGGATGTTTATTTTTCCACGAACACAGGTTATATTTGTATCTTAATGTGTTTCTGACTGGATTGTGTCCAATCGTTAAGAAAAACCACCGAGATGCTGTAACACTGCCACGGCTATGAAACACTCTTCATCGGCATCTAACTGCTATAGCAGATGCTGCAGATACCAATTGTGGGCAATCCCCTGTGCCAGCAAATTTAACAACGATACCATGAGCAAGCTGCAATGGGAAAAAGGGTCTGAGAATGGTACCAAAGTATCTAAGCTTCACAGGTCATTTGAAAAGGGGCAGGGGGGAAGGGGAGGGGCATGACACCAAAACAAAAGAAGAAGTGTTGAAATCTTGATAATGTAAGTAGAGGACTGGGGCTTTTTTTTGATGTCTCTGGATAATTTAGGGGCTGACTGATGTTTTGCTTTTAGGATACACATGAAGTATAACCCACAAAAAGTCAAAGTTGTACTGGCATGTCAAGAAAATCACTACCAAGACGCAGTAAAGGCTATACCTGACCTTCCTGCGTAGGAATGTGCCTGCTATTTCTCACCTGACATTACTGGAGATGGATCTGGTTAAGTATTTAGTTGCCACCTGATAGTGGTTGGCTGGAGAAGAACAGTGAGAAAGACCATGTGCTTTTCTATGTTTCTGGCCAATGCAGGTATGTCGAACTCATCGTCTCTTGTTTAGATTTCTACAGTGCTTTCAATGCTGGACCCAGTTTTCATAGTCATGAGGAACTGCAAACAATACAGAAAGCAATACACTGAGTATTAATTAGACCAAGTAACTAGGGAGAGTGTTCTTTAACTACCTGCCCTCTGATTCCACAGATTGTATGAGACAGCCTCTCAGAATATAATCCAAAACTTTCGTACTCGTTAGGCTTTCTTGTTACTACAGTGCTTTTGATCTGAGGTCATGCTCAGACAGGAGCTCAATATATGGCAAGAGGAAAAACTCTGGCAGAGCTGGTCCTGAGGGATCTCGATTCTGGAATTCACTCCTTCCCCCGATCCAGCACAGCCTGAATTTCTAGACCATCAGGGCACTTGGTCAGGTTCACACGCTCCATTGGGAGTAGCCTCCTTCCCAAAGCTACCATTACAAACACTTGCCTCGCTCACGTTACAGCACTGTCAGATCCAGGTATTTCATTCTATCACATCTTTAATTTACAGGGTTAGATTTTTTTGAAAAATTTTTTAAGGAGCAGACCACTTCCCTCCTGGAAAGGTTATATACTTTTCATCACCTATAATGAATATATAGTTTAACGAATTCATCAAGAGCCTGATCAAGAGACCTTGAAATGAAGGCGAGTCTGTTCAACAGCTTGCTGCCTCAATAATATTCAAAACACAAAGGATGATGCATTTGCATTTAACAGCCAATTTTAAACAAGAAATTTAATGCTTCTCTCCCTGGGCCCCATGATGTATGCAGCCTCAGCTAGGCTTTGATCCAAAGCCCTTGACCTAACTCTATGAGGTACAAATACTGCACTGCAGAAATTGTTTGATATGAAACTGTTTCCCAGCAAAAGTTCAAATAAAACAGGCGTTGTACTTCAGTAGGCAGTCCTACATTACCTGTAGGAAAGCTGGCATTAATTTACACGAAGGGCAACAAAGTTGTCCAAGGATCATCAGGTGCTAAAGAGATAGACAGGCCTTCCTGCTGCCCAGAACATCCAGTAGGATGAGAACATCCCTGAAACAATGTGGCAATGAGTAACCAAGTACTTTGAGTAAGACTCTCCCTGGTACCCTGTCTGTACACTTTATAAATCATTGACAGGTTTGTTATGCAAGTGGCCCCTGGTACCCTGTAAACAGAGCTTCTCCATGCTCTGTTGATCTTTCCACTGCAATTTGTTGCAGGCCTAATAGCTGCTTAGATAATTTCTGGCATCTAAAAGCACAGCAGATCTAAGAGTGTAAACCAGAAGTCTTTGGCTTAGCTGCTAAACCTAGATACCTACCATTGAGCTTGAAACACCTGCACCGGGGAGCTTGCCGTTATCAGTGCAGCATGCTCAGAGCCTCCACAGCAAGTTTATTCTATTCAGTCTCTAGCTCCTGTTTCCAATGTCTGGGTGCAGGGAATTGAAATTGGGAATTCTGGTCCAAGGGCTGGGACACTTGCAGGAGAGGTGGAACTCTGCAATGAGAAGAATTTGTGTTAATTGTATGGCTGAGAGCAGCAGTTTTGCAGAGCAAAGAGAGTTCTGCACAGTAGTCATCCCCTCTCTGGCAGGTGACCACGGTGTGATACACCAGCATTTACTGCCCACACAGTCTCCCAGAAAACAGGGAGACTAACTCTTAGGAACTCCAGACTTACAACTGCTGTCTTCTCTGAACTGTCGAAGGCCAGATGTAAAAACAACTTTTATGGGAACTGTATGGCTCCTGCTTACAGCTGTCCTTTTAGAAAAGGAAGCATGAAGACGGTGACCAACCGGCAGGCTGTTTAACCTCTTGGATTCAGTTTGTCTGCATAAAAAGGATAGTGATGCTCACTTTCCTCAGGAAGTCCTTTTTGCATTGTTATTATTCTTACTGTTACAGTTAATCATTATTACTAAACCAGATAATTGTCACATCAGTAACAGGAGTTTATGTCACCTGCTAGGATTGCTAGGCCATCATTACAGTCATGGTTAATCATAAAATGGGATGGCAATCTTTTCTTACTTTCTCTGATAAATTAGAAAAATCTAAATGCATACATACTCTGGTCTGATGACACCAAATATTGTGTACACTGGCAGACCCTAGAAAGTTCAGTCAGATGGCAACGGACTTCAGCAAAATACTCTGGATTTGCACCAAGAGGAATGGGATTGGACTGAGAGTTTATTAAATTCGCCTGTGTTTGTAATCACAGGCTTAGTAGCCTACTACCAAAATTTGACCTAAAAGGCGTCAGTACTAGTGCCAAAAATTGCATTCTGGCCAAAACAAATATTTTACTTTCAGTAAATAAATTTTCACTTTCCTGCCTAAGACTAACATCGCTGAATTACAGCTGAAATGCTCAGAAGCCCTCTGCTTCCAATATAAGCTACTAATGAACGTAAGGGACGTCCTGCATCACAGTCCAAGAGCAGCAGGATCTTCCAATAAGAGTCTAGAAACTCCACAGAAGCATGACCTCACAGAGAAAATATGACCAAGTGCAATCCCCCATAGAAATGTTCCTTATATCTGTCTTTTTCAAGAAACGCTTTTACTGGTGTAATATTAGGTAATTCTTGGAGTTCTCGAGTCTGCCTACAAAAGCCTTATGAAAAGGGGGTTTTAGAAAAATGCAACACACAGCATAGCTCAAGGCTCTGCACAGAACTGCAGATGATAGCCTTTTTCAAAATTGTTATTAATTTATTGGATGAACCAAGGCACTTGGTTTCCATCAGAGGTTTACTCTGATGCCTCTTAGTATAATTTGATAAATAAAGACACAGGAAGACTAAAGGCAGAACATATGCAGGTGGTAAGCTAGGACATTTTTCACTCTGCCATAAACCTGATATTCCCACAGCAAATCAATACCGGAACCTCAGGCTGGACGCCAACCAGCCCTGCCAGTCCCATCCTCTTGTGTTTTCGTTAATCAGGATGCAGGAAGCCACGCAGTCTGAAGAGCTACATTAGGCATCTGTCTGCTCTGCATTAACGGCACAATTTGAGAGGTCACTCCAGCCACACTCTTAAGGTCCACATTCAGATTTCCTCTGTCCGGGAGCATCATTACAGCTGCGGAAGGCAGCCACGTGCATCACTTGTGGCGTGGAAGTAAATAGGTCACAGTATGATATGCATTTCTCCTTGTTGTTGTCGTTATTTTCATTCACAGAAACTATTTAATAACCCACAAAGAAACTGCTATAAGCATGAGGCTGTTTTGTCTAGGATCTGGGCTTCGAGCCTTGAATTTTTGTCAGTAGGTGATACAGTAACGTTAGTAAATAAAAAAGGTAATACTAATACAATAAACAATATCTGAAGATTAAAAGGAATGCAATGTCTACTGCCTCTTGACTGTTATTTTGTCTTTTTCTCACATGCATTACGGCATATCACTGATTATCTGCTTTCCTGTATGACTTGCATCACAAATTATACCACTTATCATTTCAGGGCGTTCAAATGATATCATAAACCATGGAGAGCAAAGTTCGCCTTGCATCTTAAGTGCCTGGTAGCATAACTGTCTGCTTGTTGACTGTTCTGCTTACAAGGCATTTAAAGGAAAAAAACAGCATCATAGAATCATAGAATCATAGAATGGCCTGGGTTGGAAGGGACCCCAAGGATCATAGAGCTCCAACCCCCCTGCCACAGGCAGGGCCACCAACCTCCAGGCCTGGAGCTACACAAGGTTGCCCAGGGCCCCATCCAACCTGGCCTTGAACACTTCAGGGATGGGGCATCCACTACTTCCCTGGGCAGCCTGTTCCAGCACCTCACCACTCTCTCTGTAAAAAACTTCCCCCTAATATCTAACCTAAACCTTCCCTCCTTTAGCTTTAGTCCATTCCCCCTTGTCCTGCCATTGCCTATCCTTTTAAAAAGTTGAATCCCCTCCTGCTTATAAGCTCCCTTCAGGGACTGGAAGGCTGCAGTGAGGTCCCCCCGCAGCCTTCTCTTCTCCAGGCTGAACAAGCCCAGCTCCCTCAGCCTCTCTTTGTAGGGCAG
>VZTU01012972.1:24158-34516 GCA_013400835.1 Zapornia atra
CCACAATCCCCAAGTCCTTCTCAGCAGGGCTACAAGTATGTCTTACTCCATTTTATGCTTCATTTACACTCATGTCATTCTTTCGTACCTCTAAACCTGATGCTTTCTCTCACACTCCCTTTCCTACCAATGCACTGCCTCTCCTTGTTCTTCCCTTAACTAGCATCCTTCCTTCCTCCTCAGTGTCCAGTGATAAATGAATCCTTTCCTTTTCCTAAGCCTGAGACTGAAATCACATCCACAAAAACATTTTAAAACTTATTTTGGCTCTTCTAGGTGTGTGTGGTGTTCTACAGGTTTTATAACCAACAATGTAATATCATCAAGTGAATGCAAGAACGCATCAGGCACAGTGTTCAAGCGAGTGTAGAGCCACCCAGCACATCTAATCAAACGCACAACCAAATCAAACAGAAACCACAAAGAATGTACAAGAATGTACTGAGATAGCAGCTCTGCATCCCTGTCTTCACCCTATCCCTCTCATCTGGTCCAGAGATTTGGGTCACAAAAACATTTGGTACATGTCACATAACCTTCATCTGAAGCTGCTATCTCAGCATTTTATTGCAACTGCTTCTTGAAAAGCATTAATGTTTTTCAGTTCAATGATTTATAAACATTTATAATTCAAATGTTTCACATTACCTTATTTCTGTAAAAGTTCTGTGCTGTTAAAGCAGATCTATCTTCAGTATGTTATCCCAGTATAATAGAATCATAGAACGGTCTGGTTTGGAAGGGACCTTAAAGAGTATAAAGTTCCAACCCCCCTGCCATGGGCAGGGACACCTCTCACCAGATCAGGTTATTCAGGGCCTCATCCAACCCAGCCCTGAACACCTCCAGGGAGGGGGCAGCCACCACCTCCCTGGGCAACAGGGTGAGTTTGCTCTAAAGAAGCCAGGTTATACAAAGATTTTTCAGAACTAGACATACATTTTCTATGCATTACACTTCCAGGTTACTCCACATGGAGTTTTTTATTTCCATCTGCACACAGTTTTGTATGCAAAGTGCCACTACATGCGATTCTTTACATGTGTTTTCTCCTAACTGCATTTTGCAATTGCCACAAAATTATCACCTATCATTCCACTGAACACCAAAGCCAGTGAAAATGCGTTTTCCAAAAAAAATGGGCTTAATTTACACCGTTCAGTTGTGGAATGTATTCTATGCTGTGTTGAAAGTCATCAAAATAATTCAGTAAAATTGCATTCAACAAGACTCCGCTCCGATTACCTGATACCAAATAAATCCTGGCACTTTGGGATTTTTAAAATTAAGTGAACACGAGGTAGTTGTCGTGCTGTCTGCTTTGTGAAATTCAGTTTGAAATATAATGCCTATATCCAGGCTGTATTTTTAGAAATATTTTCCCACAATACCCAAATGCTTAAAAAAGTATTCTCTCACATTAAAAAGTATTCTTCTCTCGCGCTTCGCATACTGCATGTTATGGCATGACCTCGACTTTCACTATTCACTCGTTCTGTAAATAATAGATAGTTATGCATTATATGAAACAATAAACATTGTTAATTTGTCATTTTCAAAGAGCTAGCTGAAAAACAGAGCTACCTGTGAAATGTATTTGTAATTATACATCATCTTTTTAAGACTAACTCTCCAGCCACCAATACATGGAAACTTTCATTTTCCTATTTAAAAACATGGAAAACAGAGGTTGTTTCCAACACTGGAAGAGGAGAAATGCCTTTCCTTGCCCGTGTTTCATAAATGCACCATAAATATTCTTGTTACACTGTTCATATACTTCCACTATCATTTAATGCAGTGATTTCATGCATGACTCTCTTGATTTTGTCCGTGACTCACAAAACGGGCAAAACTACCAGAACCCCATAATCTTCCGTAGCGGTTTAGACCTAACTGTCCCCTGAGCAGCTTTTCTGCCTCTGCTTAGGGTATCACGAGGCCCAGGTGGAGAAATAGTGCAGTGGGCTGGGAAACGCTTATCCCCCCAATCCCCACATCTTCCATTCTGGGATGGAGACACACAAGTCTTCAAACAGGTTACGCCAGGGACCACCCAAGGAGTTCTGTCCTAATTTTAACGGTGACAAGTGGGAGTAACAGGAGTGAGAAAGCGTGGAAGTGAAGCAGGCTGCTACATCTAGTGACCGAAGGATTTTGTTGCTCCCAGCTTGCAAGTTGCAGCCCACTAAGTGCCTCAAGGAACTAATTTTCAGGTTTGCACTGAGAACGATGCTAAAGGCGAAGGACAGCAAGGCACTAATAGACAAACATCCCTCACAAGCGTTAACAAGCAATGGAAGGGTTAGAAAGCAGGCTCATGGTTTTTCAGGTATTTGAAGTCCTGAGATATGTTAACAGCAGCGCAGGGAGGAATTCAGATTCTGAACTGATGCTAACACCAACCCAGCAAAACAGCACTTTTACACGCTGAGAAAATACCATAATGCTGATATGTAGCACCTCCAAGTGCCTATTAGGAGCCACATAGTGTATGTATGCCATTACACGTTGCAAACAATCTATACAGTACCCCTCACCGGAACACTGGTGGTCTTGCTTTTCTTTCCAAAAGTGAAAAACATAATTCTATCATTTTTTCTTTGCGAACTTATTTGAAATAATGACCACCGGTTTAAATCCTATCTGGAGGAACAATCTGACTTGCCTGCATTTCCACATATTTATGGTTTACATTCAGCACTCAAAATGTGGTTCCAAACTAGCAAACCCACAACAGCTGTTTTCAGAAACGAGCGTTCCTTATCATTTGGTATCGAGCATTAGAGCCCATTAGAGTATGGAATGAATGCCGCAAATGAACCAGGTTCCTAGAGTCCTAGGAGATTTGTTTCAATTTCTAATCAAACTGGTTCCCAGACTTAATTCAATCAGCCTTTATTTTTCCTGCATGTTGGCAGGAAAAGGACTTCTTTTTTTTTCTTCCAGAAGCAATTACTGTAAATATAAATGGCTAAGCACTCAAGCAGTATATTAACAATACTAAATCCTTTTCTTCTGCTCTTGATCATAAAACCCCTTCCTCCCATGCAACAGTAATGCCTCCTCTTTATGGCACAGAAACTATAAAGAAAGACTGTCTGGGCCAGCACGCCAGCACTTTTCATACTTCTACAGATTCAAGGTGACCCCTTCCAATATTTCAGACTCCTTGATCACTTCTTCAGAAATAAGTAGAGACGTCTAACAGCTTATCTTATGCCCAGGATCTTTGGAAGCGCATCAGATATATTAGACATGATGGAAGGAGAAGGATTGAAGTGAATTGATACTGTGTTACTACCCATGTTTATTTCAAGCTCATCTGAAAGAAATTTGTGCTGTTAGAGGATAGTGACTTCCCCCATTACAGTCAAGAAGGGCACTGAGTGCATAAGCGGTACTGACTTTCCTGGCTAAAAGCAGTGTACTGCTGCTTTAAAGTTTAATCACGTGGTGACGTGACATGCTCAGGTGTTGAAAAGACACCACCCTGTGATAATCAAAAGTGGCACCCGGCAAGGAGAACATAATTGCAGCTGGGAAAAGCATCAAGGTTTGTTTAATGGGCTTCCCAGGTAAAACGGCATAGACAAATGGAATTGTGTAAACCTATAAATACCTACTCAGGAGGAATGGGTTGGAAAACTAAAGGGCTATATGTTAAATTCACAAAAGCACAGAGTTCGGTTTCTAGTCCTCGCACTGAAAACAAACTACACCGGAGGTATAACTATATGATCACAGCTAGTGCCACTGAGTGTCCGTGGCAGCTCCTAAATCCCAGAGGTCCCAGTGCTTTTGAAGGGCTTCTCTGCATTTTCATCCACGCATGCTGCTGTACGCATAAAGGGCGACATCACTCATCTGCATTATTGTGCTGCACATTCATCAAAGTACTGATTAGAATCTAGAAGTTCTCAAATAGCAGTAGGATCTAGTAATTTGTAATCAGATAGGTAAGAGGGAACAAAAGGAAGTATCGGGGCTTTCAGAGGGAGTTTGTGACCTTCTTCCACAGGTTCTGGAATAACTTTCTCTGTTGGTTTTAAATTGTACCCGAGTGCAATATTAACAAAGCAGCTAGATGCATATTACAGGTGAGAGAAAGTTTCTGGTCAAGTATCTACTGCATAACTACATTCTAATATTTTACCATGTATTTAGGAATATTGATACAGGAGGAGGAAGACAGACACAACCAGTTTAGTACGGTGAGACTGTTAGACTTTCAATTTGTTGTGGCTATCATTTCTACCAGTGATTATCTGGTTTCATGTGGGCTTGCTGGTGCATTGCTGCTGGGTTTTAATTAATTTGAAGCTGGGCAAGCTTTTTGTTGGGCAGCAATGAGGTCCACAATGTGTATGCATTGGGTACTATATGAAAAAATTGATGATAGCTAACATTATCTGCAGTAGGTATGAACCCTCTCTCTCCAAGGACAAGCAAGCTACATCATGATACAAAAATAAATGTCTGGCTTGTTTTATTCCCATCAAAAAGAAACCTATTTCAATAGTGTATTTGTCTCCCTTTAACCTGATTCTTCTATCTGCATTAAATGTCAATAAATCATTCCATATTTGATTATTCAAGTGCAGAGCATATCCCAAAGAAAGTTTACAGTTTCAAGTCAAGACATCTTTGTCAATGACCTCAAGGCGCTCGCAGATCCCAGGTGGAACACAGCTCATTAGTTCAGTTCTCGCTTTCAGCCTCCCGGACAATACCTGTTGCTTCTGGCATATTAGTATTTGCTCTGCTTACAAAATGCAGATATGTTTAGGTGATAGGCAGGGACCTTTCCTCCCATTCAGCAAAGCCTGCCTCTCTTTTTTGAAGCTACTTTTCATGGTGTCGCTACTGATAACGTATTTGGGTGCAGATACTCAGTCACAACCTCCTGGAGTAAGATCCGAGTGCAGCAAGAAGAATCTCCAAGAGCCTCAGAACTCTCCATCCCACGTGGGGGCCTGCTGGGACCTCACTCAGCAGCACCGAGTTGCTGCAGACTGCTCAAAATTGCATTCAGCTCCAACTTCCTCTCAAGGGCTCTTTCAGCAGTTGGGGCTTGCCAGAGTTCACAAGCGGTTTAAGTATCCATCCTGCCTCGCCTCAGCTACGTCCCAGGCACGCTCCCCCCTGTGAAAGGCAGAGCAAGAGGGTGCTGGGGGGCCCGGCTCCTGCTCCTTGGTGGTACCAAGGAGCTCCAGTGGTGTGGAGGCAATGGATGCAAGCCAGGCATCTGGCTCAGAAACTGCTTATTTTAGATAGCGGTTCTCCCTCCCCCACACAGCTTTCATTAAAGGAAAATTACCATGTGTTAGATAGCAAACTATCAGCAAGAAGGAGCAGCGGGAAGCATTTCCTTCAGCTAACTGAATACTGGTTTTAAAAAAATCAGTTTCCCTCAAAACACACAGATGTCTATTCATGCAGATCAGGGGATGCAAAGTTCCTCCTGCATGTTCCAGAAATACAGGTACTTGCCTGCACATACGTGAATTTTGGAAACCAAATTGATTTCACCTCTTTCCGAAGACTGAGTTCACACTGCATTATAGCAGATCATTTCCGTAGGTTGGAGAGAACAAGAATTCAGGATCCAGAAGAAAGGTCCCCAGTGGGAGGTCTCCAAATCTCCTGCTGTTGTTTCCAGCTGCGGCCTTGGTTTTTCAGAGCTGTGCCAGCACCAGCAGCTTCTGCTCACTGAGGGGTCAGCAATTTTTCTAATTTTCTTGTTTTGTTTTGGTTTGGCCATTCTTACAAAGCACTGGGTTCCCATTCCACAGCCCACATTCTGCCTTTGTTCATTGACTTTAAAACTTCACTGATGACAAGCAGACTGAGAGGGGTGTAAATGAAGGTAGACGCTGCAGCCCCCCTCCCCCGCCTTTTGTTTCCTGAAATCCAGCCAAAACCGTCACGTTTCATATAGCCTGAGTAAAATCATAAATCTTTCCCCATGGGGAGTAGGGTGTTCCCCTTAAAAGTTGGCCTGTGGTTGCAAAGCACTTAAGGAACATAGGCCAGGTTTCTAAGGCTGATGCTAAAACTGAAACTAAGGCATGCCTGAGCTCTGTTTGTTATACATAACTTTTGTTTCCTTTTCTCTGAAAACACTGGTTTCCATGTTTTTAAAATAACATACCCCTCTGAATCTCTGTACTTAAAACATGTATATAGCTGAGCTGCCAGATGCTATAGATTGTCCCAGCTCGACTGAACATAAGGAATGTATTCTGCCTTACACGAGGGGAGGATGTGACTGTACGTGCAAAATTTCAAACCCGCTTTTATATACAGCCTGATTTATGCTAAGAATTTGTTGGAGATTAGTTGAATCTGACCTTTATGATGTATTTAAATAACTTTGTCTTACTTCGATAGGAGTTCTAGTTTCAATCTTCACCACATGGACAGCTACAAGAATGCACGTTGGCTTCTCGTAGTACTCAGCTATGAGTATCAAATGTTTCGTATTGCTGTCTTGTAAATATATTGTTTACACTGCAGGCTAACATGATAGCCTAAGTACCTAAGCCAGCATAAAGCATGCTCTAAACCACCTAATTTTGCACGCCCACCATTTCCATTACCCACCCCCAGGTTTTTACAAGTCTCCAGTACCCTCTCATCTCTTTCAGTGCATAGTTCTTAGCGTGCATGATGCATGATAAATAAAAATAGTATTTTACACTTCTTTACAGTAGCGAGTAGCCATAAAGTAAGATAATCCAAGCATGCCAAGTCCCCATTCTAGTCAATAAAAGCACTGTCTCCCTACAGTCTCTGTGCAAAAAAATACTCTTTTCCCCCTCACAGTTATTGTTATAAATCTTCTCCTGGATGGTGTAAGGCCACAGTATGATAATATGTTAGTGAAACTAAATTTCAGGAGGGAAGACACATTTGGTAACACATCCTTAGGTTTTTGTGTATTCTTGAAGCAAATTAAGTGAATAAATGAGCATTTTTAATATATATATGCATATGAACTTTTCACAGAAAACAGCTACTTTACTGAAATTCTAGTAATCATCCTCATACATAATCTGAAAGTAACGATCTATCCTGGCCCATAAAACATGTGAAGTCAGGTAAACACACAGTCCTTGCCAGAAGTCAGCGTGTTTTTCTAAAGCCTCGACTTGCTGGTTTTTGACTGATTCAGTACAGCAGGTTCATTAAGTCATTAACCCCCTTCTGCGCATTAAAGATCTTCTGCTGTTCCTGGCACCCACTGGCACTACGGGCGCACAGGAAATTCCTGCCTCTAACCAGGAGTATCTGTTTCCTTTCCAGCTTGCATTGCAAAATCAGCAGCAACGGCACACTGCTTGGGGGTTGTGTTCAGGTACAGAACTGTTTTCACTTTAACTAGGGGCACTTCGTCCTCTCTGACGTTTTACCTTCTTTTTCTTCTTCTTTCTTACATGATGTAAAATGCTAGAGCACTGCAGAATCTAGCTTCTTATGATTCAATAAATATCAAAGCCAGCAGTAGCTATCTCACACATTCAGACCCTGAGTTTGTGTTACAGCATTGCACAGGAGCAGACTTAACATGTTTAGGATCAGGAAACTGCAAACGTGGTTTAAAAGTCACTTGTGCACCAAGCCCTAAAGCTCCACCAGATGGACTCAGACTCAAGTCTTCTCACCAGAAGGTCAGACTCAAATTATTTGGCCTGCTTCAGTATTCTCATGTGCTCTGGACAACAACCTTTCCTGCTGAGGATTTTCCAGCTTCTGCCATGGGACTCCATTAAACAAGCATCAGCCAACCTCTGACCTCAAAAAGCACCTTCCCCACATATCAGAAACTTTTTGCTATTAAACTTCCTTTTAGGATGTCAGCAGAGGTAAAATTAAGGAAAAAAAAAATATTTAAAAGTGGTCATTGTGGCTATGAATAGAAAGAGTAGAGGCAGCCAAAGTACAAGTACATGCTTTCTTCCTGCCCAGGTCTCATGAAGAAATTACAATTACTTGTTATGTCACAGTGCCCCTTAGCTATCTGCAGCCACTAGAAGCTATAGGAAAACACACCATAAATTTCAATAGCATTCACAAGAGGGATGGGATAGACTTAGATCCCTGTCCTGTAAGTTGTTCCCGCTCATAAAAATTCTTCAAAATGTTCACTTTGTAATTTGAGATGGAAATGTGCATCACTGACTCCTCTTCAACCCATACGCTCCCCCCACCCTTACACAACACTTCACCTCTGAATAACTCTAATAAATTCAAAGGCAAAAAAGCCTCAAGACTTCCTCACAAGATCGCATCAACCTACTAGAATTGTTTTGAGAACCCTTCTTCTTCATGAGCTATGTATTCAGATGCTCCTTCCTCTTTTCAAAAATCATTGGTGGATCTTAAGCTCACATCTAAGACCCTTAGACTCAAGCCAGCGTGTGACTTTCTGTGCATCAGCATTGAGCCTATACAAAAGCAGAGAATGGTCATTGAGCCCTAAATACACATCTGCAGTGCAATAAAAGCTCAGAAGTGCTATCCCAGATTTTTCATTAAATACTAGATGGTGCATCTTTACTTTAATTGGAAATGTCTTATCCCTTTCCCCCTTCCCAGTTTTTCTCCTGCTCCAGGAGATCTGTTTCCTCATGCCACCGCAGCTGTCCCGGCAATTCTCAAGGGCCATGAAAGGCTCCATATCAGAATAGAGTAGGGGACAGGGGAAGGCAAGGTCTGCATCTGTGCCCCATCTCAACACAGCAGGACACGAGGAGGGACAGCTATATGAACTTCCACATCACCAAAGCCCGAGCCAGGCACATTACACCCCATAGGCTGCCCGATTTTTAAAGCCAAATACAAAGGAGGACTCCCCTTTACTCCTGCATTCCACAGTAATGCCCAGTGGCTGCCTGCAACTTGCTTGTTCCAACAAATATCATCTCTAATTAAATTGTATAAAATAGAGTCATTAGCATTTGAAGGGCTGAGGCATAATTCTCATGAACATTATATCCCTGGTGAAGGGAGAGAAAATGATGGCAGTAATCCACCATCAGAGAGAGCTGCGGTGTCTGGTGTAAGAAGTATTTTACACTCTTGTCTTTTCCTGGCACACTTGCAACAATTCTGTGGTGAATCATAGAATGGCCTGGGTTGGAAGGGACCCCAAGGATCATAAAGCTCCAACCCCCCTGCCACAGGCAGGGCCACCAACCTCAGGCCTGGAGCTACACAAGGTTGCCCAGGGCCACATCCAACCTGGCCTTGAACACTTCCAGGGACGGGGCATCCACTACCGGCCTGGCCAGCCTGTTCCAGCCCCTCACCACTCTCTGTAAAAAACTTCTCCCTAATATCTAATCTAAACCTTCCTTCCTTTAGCTTTAGTCCATTCCCCCTCGTCCTGCCATTGCCTATCCTTTTAAAAAGTTGAATCCCCTCCTGCTTATAGGCTCCCTTCAGGGACTGGAAGGCTGCAGTGAGGTCCCCCCGCAGCCTTCTCTTCTCCAGGCTGAACAAGCCCAGCTCCCTCAGCCTCTCTTTGTAGGGCAGCTGCTCCAGTCCTCTAATCATCTTCATGGCCCTCCTCTGAACCCTCTCCAACAGTTCTACATCTTTCTTGTATTGGGGGCCCCAGATCTGGACACAGGACTCCAGCTGGGGCCTCATGAGGGCAGAGCAGAGAGGGACAATCCCCTCCCTGTCCCTGCTGGCCACCCCTCTGAATTGAACTGGGGTGGTGGTTTTATTGCTTCCTAGCCATAAAGGAGAAAGCAAAGTCATTTTATATAATCAATTACCTGTAAAAAACAGCATTAGAGATTAAAATATATCTTGGCTTTATTTATTAAGGGAAGCTAAAGTCGTTTACTCTAAACATAGACTCTTTTCACTGGGAAAATACAAGTTGCAAGTCAGGGGCACTTTTTGTCAGCCACGAGGACTCTGCGGAGCGAAAGCAAAGGTTACTTGTGCTTTTGCTGAATTATGGCAAAACTGCCAATAGCATAAAATCACCTTAGTACCCATGCACAAGCTCAAAGGGAAGCAGAAGGTCTATGAATTGTGCAAAGAGGGTCAGAGCACTTGGGAAGAATATAGGAATGTTGTCAGGGCCTGTAGGAACGTGACTAGGAAGGCTAAAGCCCACCTGGAAATGAAACTAGCAATGGACATAAGGGATAGTAAAAAGGGGTTTTTTAGGTATATGAATAGTAAGAGGATGGCCAGGGATAATTTGAGTCCCCTGCTGAACGAGGAGGGTGTCCTGGTAATGGGGGATGCTGAGAAGGTGGAGATACTGAAAGCCTTCTTTGCTTTGGTCTTCACTTCAAAGAGTCCCCCTGGGGAACCCCGGACACTGGAAGAAA
>VZTU01012976.1:1057-24618 GCA_013400835.1 Zapornia atra
TAAACATATTTCTAAACAAAAACACACACATAAAAATTAACTGATTCAAGAGAAAGAGCAGCAACCCTACATACCAACTACATAAAGGAAAAACACATTTGAAGTACAGAGAGAACAGTGCCCAAATGGGCACTTGGGTAGCTACTCTACCATGAGAGAACCAAATATCACTTTTTTTTATTATGCATTCATATCTCAGATTGTTGGAAAGGTCTAGACAGCCATAGCAATACCACCATATAGCATATTTCTTACTGAAAAAAACCCCCACCTTTTACTACCACATTGCTAAGCCTTGAGACAAAAAGTAATTTCATATATTCGCACAGTTACTGTGATATCAGAGAGTATATATATATATTAAAACTTTTATTTACAATATATGCATACACACATATACACATCCCTCTTCTTTCTGAATGAAAAATTTGAATTCAGATACACTTGTCAAGACTCAACAGTTATACTTAACTTTGTCTGAATAAGAATTACTAGATAAGTTTCTGTCAGCATGCTGAAGATCACACAACATCCCTGTAAGGATAAGAGGTTTTAAAGAAAAAATTCTGGCCTAAACTACTATAAAGTAAGAAACATTATATGATCATTAATTCACAGAAACAATAAATAGAAGGAAATGTGCATTCCTACCTCCAGTGACTCACAATATATCAACATCTATGACTTTTCTTTTTTAAAAACCCACTTATTTCTACAAAGATTGTGTCTTTAATCACAGTAGCTTAAGGTTTGTTTTCAATAATCAAAAGGTTTTTTATACTACAATTGCAACAAAATTTTTATTTTTAATTTTTTTTTCTGGTGCCTTAAAAAACAAACAACAGCAAAACCCAAAAACTTGCTGGATGGTACTTAGAAGAGATGTGAAAGTTAAGGTTTTCCTAAAGATACCAGAGAATTGTGCAAAACCATTATATGAGCCAAGATTTGGGTTAATTTTCTACCCAGGATAAACCCAAATGTTGCACCAGAATCTTTGGCTGGAACTTTCTACACAAAATTAGATACAGCGAGATGCAAAGGATACTTAAGTAAATTACTACATGACAACAGTGGTCCTTATATAAATTATTTCATACCTACAGCAGAGAGCAGATCTGTTCCTCAAAGTCAAAGCACTACTAAATTTACAGACTGTGAACATTCCATAAAAAACATCACTTAAATCCAGTCTTCATCGTACCCTTAATTACAAGCCAGAGAGATGAGGGATTCAAATACAACTTAGAAAAATATTCAGGTACTTATGAAAAGAATCCCATTTTCTAAAAGTCAAAAGCCCAGGCATTGTCACTAACACCAGCTGCACTTACAAGACAGATTTGAGTTACACAGATTTCTATGTATCAACTAGCATGCGTCTTTCAAGAGGTGAAGCGTAAACTGGCCAGAGCAGCAGAATGGCAAGCTTGAAAATCTGGCAAACACAAGTAGATTGTGTAGTTTGGCTCTGAGGCTTAACAGAACTGCAGCTCTTGCTGCCCACAAAGTTTCAAGAAATATCTGTTCCAAGGACATTGTTTAAAGAAACCGGAGTCTGGCTGGACCCTCTGGGAGTTTAGAAACATGTGGACGTTAACAAACACACCCACTGATTGAAATATGACAAGGTCCAGTTTCAAGCTCTTAGTTGAAAGCACCTTGACTTAAAATAAGGAGATTTTGGCTGGCATTACCTGCAGGAAATGTGACAGAAGCTCTTTCCTGTTACTGACAAACACAAGAGTAACACACTCCCTGCAGCTCCCCAAGGAGGTGAATGGCACGGAACCCGGTACGTTTAAGAGCTAGCAGTTAGACACCATTCACCCCCTGTCCATCCATCATGTTGATTAATAAGTACATAACGTAATGTTCAAACTATGGCTCCATTTTCTAACCAGTTAATGGAGACCTCCATTCTACATTAAAGTTCTTTGGCTAACAAACAACATTCTAGATTTATCACCATTTACAACAAGAGGATTTATTTTTCTTAATTTACTTTAAGTTTCTTCGTTGCTAGAGCACATAAATACAACACATTTGGGAGGCAGTAAAAAGATTCTTTGCTATTTCAAGTTATTGATCAGAAATAAGCATGGCTCAGAATGATTTAATCTCAAAATGATGCATTATTTTCAACAACTATTTCAACTCCATAGAAACAAGTAATTCAGGAATTAATAGTTGGAAGAAAATATTTGGTTTTCACTTAAATTTGTCGCCAAAAAAATACTAAACAGGAAAAAAAGAATACCATGTTCCTAAAGTAACTTAGACCTTGCCATTTATGTAGCATAAATGAAGGAAAGACAGGGAAAAAACTGAAAAGAAAGGAAGAAAATGCAATGTATGGAACTAAAACTGTTTCACTTTAATCTGGAGATCTCCCTGTCATTTCCTGTTGGCAGCAAAGGTAACAGTTTCTCTGCCTTTCTGTTTGTTTGCAGAAGTAGGGGTATTTGTATACAGGAAATCCTACTCTAAAGCCATTTTCTAATGCAAGTTACATCAAAGAAATCACTATATGCTACTGAAGAGGTTTGATTCCAAAGAGTCCACATTTCCAACTAGGTTTACTTGTCTTGCTTTGCCACAGTTGTGAGCCTGTACATGAAAGTGAACAAGGATCAGTAGTTGCATAACATCCTAATTTGATTCTAATTTTCTTTTTTTCCTTCTCGTTTGACTTCAGCCGTGGAGCATTCCAGACTAACAGCACTCCTTATATTTATTCATCACTAGCCATATGCCAGAGCACTGTATCAGGGAGGGGGCTTCCACATCCTCTCTGGGCAGCCTGTTCCAATGCCTTATCACCCTCATATTATTTAGTAGGTTATCAAAAATAAAACATAAGGAAGCTTTTCAAATTTTCAGCAATTGTTAGTTTTGCTTTATATAAAATGTTTATATAAATAAGCTTATACAAAAGGTTTATGTAAAACCTTTTCCAGATGTTTGGGGCAAGAAAACATCTTCATTCTGCTTGGCTGAACAGTCCTGGAGTGCTGCTAGAATCCAGATCATTTTGTAAAGCTATGAACAGTCCTCAGCTGATGCTGATCTCAGCTGACATGCAAATTCCTGGCAACAAATAAACTTTTGTGATTTAAATTTAAAAAAAAAAGAAAAAAAAAGAAAGAAAAGAAAAAAAAAGAAAAAAAGAAAGAAACAAAAAAGCGCTGTGTGTTATGGGAACATTTGGCTAGATAATGATTAAGTCACAAATTTCACTGTTATGAAGATTTACAATTAAATTCTGACCTCTCTGCACTAAATACCAGAACTATCACACTCAGTGGGACCAGCTCAGTACTTTCTGCCAAAAATTCCTTGCACTGGGTGCAAGGGAGAGCAGTTATCCCACAGAACAAAACAATCACTGGCCCTTGAGAAGTGTTCAAACAGCAGTTAAAGATGTTACAATTCTTCTGGAAAAGAGTTAGCTCCTCAGTGAGACTTATTTTTTTGAGGAATAGTAATTACAGAGAAGTGGAAGGACCTCTTGAGAGAAGAGCAATCATCCAAGCACAGGTCTAACAAAGACAAACTTGTTCAGAGGCTGTTTCCCAGATCGGCAAAATAAACAATACAGATACAACCTATTTTTATTCTATCATGAAGTCTTGCAAAGACCATTTCTGACCAAGGCTATTTGGGCAACTTCATTGGTAAAAACTGAAAAGATGCCCCCATACTTCCCTAATTCTCTACATACACTACACCGTCTGTTGACTTCCTTATTTTCCTGATTGGTTACACTCCCCGGCAGACTGGGGGTTTTCCACAGAAAACTAAAGCAAATACAGTCTCTCCCATGGACACACCACAGGACTGCTACAAGCAGCTTTTGCAAATGACTACTTATCCAGAGATGGTTTTACACAGGACACTAACATCAATTACAAACTTGGATGCATAGAACTAAGGTGCAATAGGAGCCTTTCTGGTTCTGTTCTCATGACACTTCTATTCTAAAGCACTTTCTTAGGAAAAGGGAGGAAAGTTGTTCACATTTGGGTTTCTTTACCTCTCCCAGGGAGAACTCACATGTTCTTAAGATAACAACGTAACTGCTTTAACAATGGTCAAACTTGCAAAGGCCCCACATTCCAGCCAGCTGACTGGGCAAAGTTAATTTGTGTACATCCCAACTGTTCTTACATTTGAGAGCAATCAAATGCCCAAGTATCAGGCTGCAACCAGAGTGCTCAGCATCCTGCAGGATCAAGCCTTGAATCCTTGCATCTAAATAAAAGTTAGTAAGGAGTTCCCCAAACATGTCATCACTTTGGTTCTTCAAGGTGGCATAAAGTTTTGTTTGTTGGGGTTTTTTTTATTTTCCATCATAAACTATATTATTTTATTCCTTGGATTTTATGTCAACTATACTGTGCACTTCAGGTTTGTGAAAAAAGAGCATAGGCTGTGAGGTTTCAATTCCAAATGTCAGTACATTCTACACAGTCCTGCACTTCCACTAAAGCATTGATTTCAACTTTATCCTGTCTCAGTATGTGTTCCCTAAGAATTAAACAGAAGTGACAGCATCTGAATTGGTTGCAGATAATATATTCGGAGCCAGTTTACACACGCTAGTATTAGGTGTAATTAATACATGTCTAAACAGAGGGATTTGCCTTTCAAGATTCAGTTACACAGTGACCTATAGCGTATCTTTCCAAATCTCTTTTCCTACAACTTGGAAAAAAGTATGTCTAAAAGCAACAAAATATGATCTATTCTTCCAGAGCAGAGGTATTAACTTCCTCTGACTAAACTGCATGAAGTGAAAAATTAGGACAAGATTAACATTTTTTAAGGACTCCTAACATGCAAAATTATTTTATTGAAATTGACAACAATGAGCTTTGTCTCTTCATGTGGTGCTAGTGATGGAGAACCTGAGAGGGACTAATTCTCCAGCCCCAAGAGTTAATCAAGATTCATATGCATATTAGAAGTAGTAAAAAGAATTAATGTAAGAATAAGTAGTAAGTATCCTGGGAAAGATTTTTCCTCCTGTCCTCCCAGGCAGAGTTTGAACCATTTCTTTCAGACTTACAGCAAAGAAAGATAAATCTTGGTTTAGTGATACTCAAGAACAGAGGGTGGGTAGGTGGTGTAATCTTCATAAAACACAACGTATGAAGGGAAAAAAGAGAAATTCAGGATTAATGGAAGTCACAAATGGGTCAAGTTCAAGATCTTCTGAATTTTTGCTATCAGCTAGTTAATTCTTACATTTTTCTGATTTTGTGTTGTCTTTGCCAATGCAAAGTTTTACTAAAACAAGAAGGGAGAACAAGTACATTAGTATTCAAAATCATATACTATTTAAATAAGATAATTGTTTCTGAAGTTTCAGATCTTAACATTCAACATTTAGCTATATGGATTATCAAGTTTAATGCTGACATATACAGAATTTCACTAGTCAGATGATTTCTTCCAATATGGCTGTCTTTTCTAATCTGGATATATAGTTCTGCATGTCTTTTCAGTAAATATTGGCGAGTACCAAGTGCACTATAAATAATTACACAGAACACCTTCCAAAAATATTGACATTCAAAGTGACACAATGTTGAATTCCAGAGGTCTGGAGTTTTTTAACCCAATATACAACACTGCAACGTATAGAAATAGAAAATTAGTCAACTACATAGAAGAAAAGAAAAAAGAACAAGTTATATTATATACTAGATCAGATATTTTAATAGTGATTTAACTTGAAACTCACCAAACTAGAAACACACCCTCACAAAGATCAGCAGTTTCCAAGTGCAACCACTCCACATACAAAACAATTTAGTGTTACTATAGCAACATATTCACATTTCTAGACCTCCATGCTTATTTAAACTGTGAATCGTAACACTGCCTGAGTGTACTTTTGCATAAATACACAGCAGTGGAGCAACATCACTCCCACAGAAGTCAACAGATTCGGTTCTGAAAGCAGAGTGTGGCAAGTGAAAGACTGCTCCTGCTTGCACGTGTCAGCAATGCGTTCACGATACACACGTACAAACCACAGAACCCGAGGCAACTCAACGCCTTTCCACTTTCTAAGCCCTGCCTGATGAAACAGCAATAAGAACCAACACACTGATCCCCTTGCATACACATGCTTATAGTATGTGTGCATGCAAGCCTAAATTCTGGTGTAGCTCGACAAACCATAACTGGAGGGCTAACATCTCACCTAAGAGTGAGCATAGCTATCTTTAGAAGGAAATCGCTTAAAATCAGTCATGTTTGTTTGTGTTTTGTCCTTACTGATGGGGTTTGTAAGCTGATAACGGGGAAGTTTTATACCAGAGTGCCTTCTAGTGGTTAAGGAACCACAAACCTCAGTTTGAAAGAGAACTCTTAACAAGTACCAACTACTCAGTAAATGAATCAACACCAAAAAAAAAAAACCAACACCCACATCGATGTCTTATTGGAAATATTGGTTGCATGTCAGAACCACAGTTTTCCATGGTGATGCAGACTGTAAAATTATAAACATAATTTAGGAATGAAAAGATATTATTTACCAAATGAATAAGCAAGAAAACAACAGATAATCAATACACTGTTCAACTTTGGGAATATACTTGACCTGGATTGCAGGCGGTAAAAATTTCCAATATCATGAGAGTTAATTTAATGGAGCAATTCTATTAGAAGTATTTATCAGGATGAGTTTTAACCAGACCAGCCACATGTCAAAAGTTTATGTAATACTGAATCATTTAAATAATTTTTTAAAAGACATCAGAGAAGTTTATACTCAGATCTGCTTAACAGCTTTCAGCCAGCCACCTGTCAGCACAGTAGCTCAACATCTAATAGACCAATTTTCTTTTTTACATCAGAAAATAAAATCTCAGTGGTGAACCATGCATATAACAACAGTCCTTTCATGTTATTGTAAACATACATCTAAACTCCTGTTTGTTTAGGTCTTTCCTAGGAAGAGGAAACATGATGTAGAGATTGGATACTGTTAGCTCCTATTTGGACACTCAGTGTAGGAGACCTAATTATTGAAAAGGGAATAAAGATAGACCACCATCTGATGTAGCTCATAACCAGGTCCAGGCTGTAACACTCTGACCAGACTAAAGAATAACATTGAGAATCAGACCACTACAGAAAAAAACCACACAAAAAGTACTTTTGTAAGAACTTCCTTAGGCATACCAAGCACTATTAACCTTGTAATCAGGCCTTAGGAGTTTACAAAAGTAAATACCACAAACAGATAAACAGTCACACCTGGAAATTCCCTGAGGTATAGAACTACCTGAAAAATGTGGGAAAGAAACTGTTAAAAGTGTTCAAGGGATCATTTAATTTCGCTCAACCTTAGGTGTAAAGTGATTTTCAGAGATTGTGCATTAAGTTGTACACAAACTGCAGGTGTAGATCCCTGGCTGCTGCATTTAGCGTGCTTTCACTAACGGCAGTAGGCTTCAGACCAACGCTCGAGCTTGGACTATTATAGTAAGAAACGGAAACTGTGGTGAGGGAAAGGGTGAGGGAGGGAAGGGAACTGTCTGTTCAGAGATTTGTGCATCTTCACCTGACCTCTGGGCAGGCACACCAGCACTACACTGCACTGAAGCCACTCCTCCAAATACAGTTTTCTTTTCCAGAAAGAATAACAGGCCAGTGTAAGGAAGATGGTGGGAACTGTACCACGCCCAAGGAAAATAATGTTATGCACCAAACCGAATGTTTCATAAGCATTTCAGTAGAGATGATTAATGGTTACAGAACGTCTAAGGAGAGGGCTTCCTGCAACCTCGGGTTATGTTAGTCACAGTTAAGGAAGACTCAAAGCCAATTGCAACTTAATCTCTATAGACAACAAATTAATCTGTACTTTTTCCACAAGTCGCTTCTGTGACTAGCAAGTTATCATACACACATCGCTGATAACTATCCGGAGTCTACAAGTAAACTCGGTGAGTAACTTACTTACATCTGTTGATATGTAATTTAGGGACCTGTGTGTGTAGACAGACACTGAGAACACCAGCTGAGGTATCGGTCCTGTCGGCGTGCCCGGGTGACCTGCCGCAAGCCGCCCAGCCGACGGAAGATGAGGAGGCTTTCCCTCCCTCCTGTCCGAGCCGCCAGCCCTGCGCGCACCGCAGCGCTCCCTTCCGCGGGCGCCCGGCGCGGGCTGGCCCCGCCGCGCAGGAAGGCACCTCCACCGGTGGCTCCCGCGAGCCCAACGGCACGCCCCAGCGCGGGGCTCGGGCTTTCCGCGGCCGCAGCGCGCGGCCCCACGCGCGGAGCCCGCTCGGGCCGGGGGACGTTCTAGAACCTGCGCGCTGCGCGGCCGCCCTAACTGCTCTGAGGGCGCGAGGCAGCACGCGGCCCCGTCCGCCACTCGCGAGGAAGGGGCAGCCACAGGCACGGCCGCTGCCCCTGCCCGGGCTCGTGCCGGCACCTCCCGCGGCACCACAACTGTTCCCAGGCAACCCCGGTGTGAGGCGGCCCCCACTGCCCGGGCTTCATCAAGGCTCGGGGCAGCTGGCAGCGTTTGGGGTAGGAGGCCTCCAAACCGTGCTGGGTGTGTCCTCACACGTGGGATACAGGTGTCTGCCTGTGTGGATGTGGTGATGCTGGTGGCATTGGCATCTCTGGTGTCAGCGGGACATGGTACCTGCCAAACAAGTCAGCGAGGGTGTCTGTGGGATTCACCTCCAGCTCTCCAGCCAGACAGCCCATGTCACCTCACCACCTGAGTCACTCCTCAGGCACCTGCATAGTAAACAACAGGCCTAACGTATTACTAATTTCACCAAAACCCAATGAAGAAGTCACACAGTTAATTGCATACATAGTAACAGCCAGGCAACTAAACGTCTTTGCAAGTTGCAGTCTAGCTCAGCGCACCTGCATTGGAAATACAAGCAAGGTCAGCTCTTCCACCATTTTCTGCTTTGGCAACAGCTGTGCGCATAGGCCTGGACCTCAGCAACATCCTGGTGCAGGAGCTGAACTGTCTATATCACGCCGTTCCTTCCCCGCAACTAGTCCTCTCTCATCTAAAAGCACTGTCCAGCAAATCCATAAATGCAAAAAATTCTCAGGACATGAATGTTCCTGCATCCCTTCCTGACATACATAGTTCTGTACCTATGAAAATACTTGTCCCTTTCAGGTTAGCTTTGCTTGGCATACAAAGCCGGGGGAAATTTTCTTCAAGATCGAAAGACAGAGTTTGTTTTACTGGAGGAAGAAATCAAATGGTTACAGCACTACCTAAATAAATAAATGCTGAACTGTCTATAATTATGGAAATACAAAGAGTATTTAACCAAGTGGGAAAGTTTCAACCAGGCAGTGCATGGATTTAGCAAACATTTTGCTAGCAAAAATAAATTCCAGCTTTTCAGAGCATCAGTGAAGAGGAACAGCATTGCTACAGCTGAAGGAACTCCCCAAAGTTTCTGGACTGAGTGGAATGTGCATTTCTTACATCAGTGCAGAAGAAAATGGTCTGGGTCCGTTAAAATGGACAAAAAGTCATGTTGGTCTGCTTTACAAAAGTAGCTGATGAAATCCCAGCTTTATGGTTCTGCTGTTTATCAACACCTTTTGTCAAATTGCTTCATAAATAGTCTTACTTGCCTCTGAAATGAGCAAAAGCTCATACTGCTGCAGGTAGTGAATCAAGGGAATGAATATCCATTTCTGATTGCTATCAGGTAGACAGCAGTTTAGTAGAACACTTATGCTTTAAAGAGCAAGCTTAAATCTTACAGGAGACAATTACATCCTTTGCTAAATTTAAACTGAAGAAAATGGTTGTAGTACCTTTAACAGGCTCATTGTTATGCTCAGAAGTAAGATAAATAGTAAAAGGTAATAATGCTGCAGCAGGGACACAGAAGTATATCAGGCAAATACAAATTACTAAGTGAATAGGAGTGTGGTATATTAGAAAACATACTTTCTTTTTTCCTTTAGCTCACACTTGAAACAGTGGGTCACCCTGTGTATTTTGGGTAAGAACAACATTTTTAAAGTATTCTTTGCCACCTAGTAGCCATAAGTCTTGGGTTTTGTATCCTTACCCTAATTTTCACCATTCTTTTTATAACAGGGAGAATTTCCAGCAAACACCAGGTCCTGGGCAAAATTACTCACCGTTACTTAGAATTGCATTTAATTTTTCAAATTGAAAGAAGATTCACCCAATCTAAAGAAGCCACAAATGTCTGAGCAATTATACCTGCAATTGTGGAGTAAGGGTAGGATTTTAGTTTCAAACAGTATACTATATTTCACTGTTAAATTTAGAATATTGGTTGAAAAAAACCAAACAACCTGGGATGCTATCAGCAAATCAGAAAACAATTGGAGTGTGGATTTTCTAAAATCTAAACCAAATGGATAAATACCTCTGTATGGTTTTCCTTCAAATGCCTATTTTCTTCTCTTTAAATATATATATATATATATATGCAAAAATTACATGTACTTGAAAGGGAGATATAAAGGCAATGGAATTCTTTCTGTAGCGTCAGATACTTTTCATGATTCTGTTATTCCTTCAAAAGTCTTTTATTTAGGGTAAAATCTGAAAGCAACCAGCTACAGGGAAGTCTTGTTCTAATTTAAAAGCCAAACACAATTGGAAAGTTAAACAAAATCCAAAGCATTTCCCTCCCAAAGAGTTTTTCCTAATGCATTCACACCAGCTTTTGCACCATATTTTGTAAACAGAATTTGACAATGACAGAAAATACAATCATATATAATTGTCAGGAATAGTAGTTTTCAGCCTTAGCAAAGATTTTATAGAGTAATGTCATCAACATTATGAAAACTTTTAAGATACTTCTCCTTCCTTCAGATATTAAAATAGAAGTTCATCAAAGTCCATCATCTGAAAATTACTACTCACCTAAGAGGTTTTGTAAGAACAGACTCCCAGTCTTGCTTCACCAGGGTTTTGGCATATGTAAGACTAGAATTTGGCCTATGGGAAGTGTTAAACTAATTTATATTACAGAGGACTAGTGACACAGAAAATGAAAGCAGATGCAATATCCATTAAAAAAGCGCTCTCATGAATATTCAATATTTTATTTTAAGTAATAGTGTATGTTATCCTACTAAAAAAAAGATATCCAACATTATCAGCAGATAAGTAGGAGTGGGGCACAGTGTAAAACTGTGATGTGAGGCAAGGCAGGAAGAAATTCTACTTACAAAGAGAAATATGTATATCTTTGGTTTGGGTACATACATTATGAAACAGTTTTATAATTCTGCCTACATATTAATGGCCTAAATGCATCCAGAGCAGCTGTTGGGCAGGACTTGCAAAGCCTCATTTTCCAAAGGTTTAAAAATCAGAAAATCTTTTTCTTCCTACAGACACACATTACACATCTGAACCACAGGAACACCTGTGCTCAAAGATTGAAGGAAATTAGCTGGGAAGCAAATTTCTATTTTGTTAATGCTCCTTATTGTTTGACCTTGGAGAGAGATGCCCTCATAGGCAGGAATAAATGTTGTCATTATTGGCTTTTAACAAGAATATCCAAATTGTTTCCTTGAGTGTCTGTTTTATGCTGGACAAAGTGGGAAAGGGCGAAAAAATAGCTTGACTTGTGAGTGGCCAGTTACCACCCTGCTGTAACTGGGATGGCTTTAGAGTGCATCTGTATTGTGCAAGTAGTGGCTCAGCCCTGCACTACCCAAACTCACCTGGTATTCAAACCAGAGCAAATCTGGGGCTATTGCAGAACAAAGTCCCATGCAACCCCTTTCAGCAGTGTGAACAAGCCAGGGAAAGCCCTGGATAAGTCCAAATACTCATGTCCCATAATTTCTTGTTAAAACCCCACAGAATTAAAATACAGGTGTCTTCTGAATGTCATAGAGATGTGTGGGTTACAGCTCAGGGAGTGACGGGGGATTACTTGGCCCATCATCTATAGTAGGTGATGTGGGACCAGAAAATGTTCTAACACCCTCACATCCTGTTGGAAACCTTGCTGCTGTGAAGAGCTCATGCTACATCCATGTTCCATGACTGAATCTTGCAAATGGTCCATTCCCACAACAGGTCTAAACCACTTACCTGTGGGAACACAAGAGGACTCATTTCTCCCAGACTTATTTCACATCCATTATTCAACAGTATGTTTTCCTCTTTCCATAACAAACATAGCTGAGAGTTTCCACATTCAAGGCTGTGTGGAGTGGTTCCCTAGAGAATTCTGGACACTTTATGACAGATTGACATAGAGATGCCGTGGATAATTAGCAACAGAGCTGAACTACCATATCTTTAATTATGAATTCCTGGTTGCGGTTTATCTCCACTGACCCACGTGTCAGAGATCTGGCCACAGCCCTAGCTCCTGAGAAAGTAATTAGTAGTGACAGGAAACAAATACAATGACAGTCAGCTGTTCATGCCCCTTGGAGAGAAAGTGAAAACAAGCTGTATAGAATTCCACATCATCAGGCACTCCTGCAGCTAGACTGTTCCAGAAAAGCCTCTTTGAATTTTATCACTGCAGCTATTTATCAAATGTAACAGAAGTAAACAACAAGGCAAACAAACTCCAAACAAACAACTGGCACAGAAAGATTTTGCTAATCCCTTCAAGTTTTCAGTTATTGCTGTTTTCAGAAGGAACACAGAAGTCCTGAGGACACTATGGCTTGGCACATTTCATGTAAAGCAAATAATTGCCCTGCAAATAGATTTTTCAGGTTATGAGATCTCTATCCATAGAGCTTTTCCGTTTTTCTTTGGGAAGCAGGATTGATTTTTTTTTTTTGTCCTGGATGAGATTTCACAATCTTTAACCTTTCAGCAACCCCCTAAGAGTAATAAAATGTTGTTCAGCTCCCAAAGCCTAGGAATGAGAGAGAAAGAAAAGACATTGTCAGAATTGCTTTGCATTTTATTCACTATTTGAGGGAAGCAGGAAGACATTCCTGGATAAGAAAATAATATAAAACACTTTTGACTCTTTTCCTGCAGAATTCATCACAACTGGCAGAGAATCCATCTGTTCAGTGTAACATCAGTGTATTTGCCATTCTGTCAGCTGATCACTAAAGATGTTACTTATTTGTGTTTTCATGGTCCTCTGCACATGCAAAGTGTTCATCTGTGTCTCCATTAATTAACATCACATTACCAAAGAGAAATGCAGTTTCTCGGTAGAGTGCAACTTACTCCCACATTACACATTATTCCACAAACTTAGTCACATAACAAAGACCTAGCTGTGATGATGATGCATAAAAACAGGGAACCTTGCCAAGCAGGGTGCCAAGCAGCCTTCTCTACTTGGGTTGTCTCTGAGGTAAGCAGTGTGGAGTAAGTCAGAGATATGTCTATTTCCACAGAAGAAATACATTTCACTGATTTAATTTTGCTCCATCAAATGGTAGACATGCAGTTCCAGATTTTAAGCTGGCAAGGTTATTTGGTAAGGAACATACATTTATCTCCATCTCCAGGTTCAACAAAAAGCACCCATGACAGAGTTACATTTTTTACTTGCAGGGTATCTAAAACTTGCAGTAAAAATCTTGTTCTGTTTGTTTCTAAAGTCAAGACAAAATAAGTATTGATACTATATAAAATGAAGAAGATGTTTTACAAGAACTCATACATTTTTTTCAGAGTAGGAAGTCTCTGAGGATCAATAATCACTCTATCCAAAAGGCCATAAAACAATTGGCAGACACCAGATGTTACCTTTAGATGTTTCATTCAGTGATCTTAAGATACTACTCCTTCTACAACACAAAATGTCAAATATAAAACAAATTAATGAAATCCAAGGAATAGAAATCTTTGCTGGACACATGCTTATGTGCACCTGCCAGAAGCCAAGCAACAAGGTCACCCCATATAGTTTTATTTAGGAGTACTTCTAGAATCAAATCTGCCTGGCATGCTTATTAGTTCCTCTATAGTACATCTCCAGTAACAACTCACTGAAACTATGCAATCAGACAGTCAGGCCAAAGCAGTAAGCACTCTAAGACTTAGATGGTAACAACTTTGTGATAGCCACAAAACCTGAAACTGATTTTTTTTTAATTTACCTTAAATGTAATGATGTTTAAAAATAGAACTCAGCATCAAAATTCTCTGTGCCAAGTTTGAATAATTCTTGCTGTTACTAGCTACCTAGGAAACCACCAGTTCACTGCAAGAAAAACCTGAGGATGTTTTTGGTAAGAATAATGAATCAAGTAACTATATCTCAGAAGTTCATCTCCTGATGTAATTCCACTGATTTCAAAAAGTTTATTTTACTTTGTCAAGCTTATTTCAATCTGAAACTGAGAACAAGGCAAAATCACCAGAGAACAGGCAATCTGCATTTGCGTTCCTTATTCTTTTCCTAAACTGGGTAGGGAGCCTAAAGATATAGACCATGTAAAACTAAACAATCAATATGGCTCAAGGCCTGTGCATTGAATAATTTTTTATAATTCCTTACAATTGTGAATCAATTTTAAAATATTCCAAGTTTTTTAGAAGTCCTTCTATTGCACACTGAGGCCCGATCTATGGTTCAAAGTTTTTGTAAGCATCATTATGTAAATTGTATTAATAACCTTGCATATTCTCTATTCCTTTAATCTAGATTAAAATAAACAAATAAATGCAGAATTACCTACTATTCTAAGATTAGACCTGAAGAATTTTCCTCAGTATCTTTACTCCCTTAGAAATGTCTACATTTACCTTTGAAAATTAATCTTAACTTTTATAAACCACTGCAGTTTTTCACTGCTTGTGCCTATAAGAAACTTAAAACCCTTGAACATAGGGGTAGAAACTATCCCTTCATTTCATTAGCCTAGAACACACCAGTTCAGGACCAGGATTAGATATTTCATCAGTTTACTTCTTTGGCATCTGCAAAATACTCTCAGCAAATATTGCTGCTTTCCAAACCACATAACAATTGAACAGACCATGAACAGAGCTAATTAACATCACAGATTTCTTCCAAACCCCATAACTTGTATGGTGCAAGTTGTACATTGGGCCTTCTTTATGGTGTCAATGCAACTAAATATGTAGAACAAAACAGAAAAATAGTATGAGATTTAACAGATTTCATGAATTCAACCAGGTTAATATGTCCAGTTTGGCAGTACTGAAGTGGTTTTATAAAGAACAGAAAAGATTCTGTGTGCAGCGTCACCCCAGACATTCCTGACACTGATTTGCTTGCTTAGCCAACTTTCTTACAGCTCTCAGCTCGAAGCAGCAGCTACCAAAATGTTTGTAACTGCCAGAGTTGTTGATGCTGGGCCAGGAACTGGAGGTGCAATGGCCCCCAGGAATCAGCACTTAATCACAGAGGAGAGAGGTATTAAGCTTTTTCTTTTTCACCCACACATTTCTTGGTGCTAATCAGGACGCTATCGACATGCATGTGTTTCTTGCTCGAGGAGAGGGAAAAGATCTTCCAAGAGTTCAAGGCAATAGGAAGCTGAAAAGGAACATGTACCATGACCACTGTAATGTCCTGTCTGTCTCAGGTCAGTGGCAGTGCCATTGCAGAAAGGTATGCAGGTAGTCTCAATGACTGCAGCAAAACTGAACGAGCTCCACAGGAAGAGGTGGGAACGTTTGCCACTGGCACTGTGCCCCATGACCAAAATAGGCAAGAGACATTGGGCAGTGTTAATCCTCCAATAAATCTCTCTGTCATGCCCTAAGCCTAGTTGGACAGCAGAGCTCTAGCCCAACATGTTCTCTTAAAATCATGTTTACATTATATTCTTCAGCAGAAAAGGACATTTTTCTCTGATACTGTGGTGTTAGCTTGCCTTTCCTTTGGCTGTGTGCAACTCAGGTACTGATGGAGCCTTGCCTCCCTATGGTCCTTTAAGCTTGACTAAATTGATTACAATTAAAATAGACATTTTTTTTGGCCGATCCCCTTTTCTTAAGTAAAGCTAATGCAGATTAACTGTCCATACAAAGAGGCTTTAGGTATCCAGTGCAAGAGACATCTCATATTAAATATTAGCAGTGGTGTCACCATGTATCACTATAACTTAGTGTGCTATGTTGGTTGACAATAAAAATGTGTAACTTAAAACATACTTCTGTGCAAAAATATTGAAGTTTTAACTCTCACTTACATTTTATATGTGCTGTCTCATTGATGGCAGTTCAAACTACAACACGAAGTAATCCTTGGGTGTCCTAAGAATGAACACAGTTGGATATACTGAAAAATTAGGCTGTCCAGAGAGACACAAATTTGAAACGCATTAAGTCCTTTTTCAATCTTAATTTTGTTTCTAAATGTATTCAAATACATTAAATGAAAGAGATGTGGAATATTAGAATGGTTATTGAAACATGACATGCCAGCACAGTAGAGCCTGACATTTTTCACAACTACATTCCAAGACATTAAAAAACCTCAAAGAATAAACGTGCAATAAATTAATTACTAACTGCAAGACGTTCAGAAATACATTTCTTAATTTTGAAAAAGGGGTTTGTTCTACTTTGACAGAAAAATCAAGGTCAAGGAAATAATTTCCAGTGTAGGCAAGCAAATGAATAGAATTTGTACAACTTACTACATAAAGAACACCAAGGTCTGCATAAGACCAACTGTTTATGTACGCAGTGGAGGGATGCAAAGGACTGATTCATAGCATCCTTCAGGTGAAATAAACAGTTACCTTTCTTCACTGTGATTAGTCCTGAGAAAATAGGTTGATGAGGATGTTGTTAGCTGTTGAAGGCGCAACAATAAATGCCCTTGGAATTTACATCATTTATAAATCTACACTGCTACATGCTTTTTAAAATATTAATTTGCTTGTCTCTGTTTCCCCTCCAGTGACTCATAGAGCTTAGACTACAGCTAAGCCCTCCAAAAATATTCCTGGATACAAGCATGAACGAAGCCAATGCTGGAGGAAAAGGAGCATGTTTTGATTCTTAATGTTCCCAGTCATGGATACTCAAAAACTACTGAAACATCAGAAGGATTATTCAAGTGAAATTAAGCAGTGGAATGTTTGTCAATGCTTCCATAAAAAATCCACTTGCTTAAATATAATCCAATTTCTAGATGAAGAATTGGCCAAGTTTTAGGAAAAATTCTTGCTCCCAAATAATTTTGTTTTTCATGTATTTCACTATATCAAAAAGGCTATTAGGTTTTAGGTCTATTAGCTATTAGCATACAGAGGTATGGTTTTTAAAATGTTTTGAAACTTTTTTAAGAAAAACCATCTTAAATGAATAATTCTGCAGAAACATAGGTGTTTGACTGAGAGATATATATGTATATACATATATAGTTTATGGTCCATTTCCCTTTGGGGACAGAGGGATGTTAAGAATGCATTGAAGTAAATGCCATGACTAAACTTAGCTGCACTCGTGTTGCTATGAGAGAGCAACCAAGAGAGCCATTACACCAGTAATACAGGACATGCTCCCATTGAACTGGAAGGAAACACTTTTCCAAACTGGTTGCACATGGAAGATTTAGGTCTGACGATATTTTATCTCAGGTGGAATTTGGCCAGAAGTATTAGCTAAACTATCCTGTGCCAGTAGAAATGAAATTACTCCAGTATAAAGATTTTTGGGTGAAGACTTCCAAAGTTATTTGTCGAAGCATTTTGACAGTATCCCACCTCCTACCAGAAAGTCCTGCAGCACACAAATGCAACTGCCCTACCCAGTGACTGGTAAGGAGGCCAGTCTTTTCAGCAGTCACTACACTGTCTTTCTATTACTATGCAGCACACATGCCACATGCTGCACAGTCATATTGTAATTCAATGCCCATGCATTCCATGAGTATCATTTTCAGACAGCGTTTGCACGTGGTGGAGTTCTGAGAAGCTTGAACAAGCAAGGCAGCAACTGTTCTTCAGAACACACACATTTTATTATGTCAAGCCATAATGGCAGTGCAGAAGCCAAGAACACATCAAAGATCATTATACCATCTGGTATTTTTAGAAAGATTTTTTTCAAATTTAAAATCATATCACCACCACTGCCCACCCCCCTACTTCCCTCCCCCCAAAAAATACCCCAAAACATCTTACATCGTGTCTCTTTCTCCTTAATGTTGTCTTCTGGCTGAGCAGCAAAAGGCCCAGCATAATATTCTTTCATGCTAATGGTTCAGACTTTTTAACATCATAACTGGGAAAGATTCCCTGCTGAGAGCAAGTATTGTGACAGATGGCATGAGATACTGCAGTAATTTTACTGACAAAGCAGTAAGCCCGTGCCAGAAGTTCAAAATCTATTCAATATATTCATTCCAGTTGAAGTTTAACAGGCATTAAAGCAGAAGCTTGACAGTAAAGTTTTTTGGAAAAGAGAGGTTTTCTACACCATTAAGAACACATGTATAACTTTATTTGGTCTTCTGAATGAAGGCTTAAAACTTTGGTTTGGGAAATAGACAAAGGGCCAGTCCAGTCTACAAGTTATCTGTATAGGCTAGAAGATTAAAAGGCCTGGAGCCAAACTTTAGACCACTAAAAGATGAGCTTAATAAGGTTGTATAATTGGTCAGCATGATGAGGTTAATAAGGTTGTGTAATTGGTCAGCATTGTGGCTTTGATACATGCAAATGCTTCAGATATTTCATAGAATCCCAGACTGGTTTGGGTTGGAAGGGACCTCAAAGCCCATCCAGTCCCACCCCGCTGCCATGGGCAGGGACACCCTCCACCAGCCCAGGTTGCTTAAAGCCCCATCCAACCTGGCCTTCAACCCTGACAGGGAGGGGGCAGCCGCAGCGTCTCTGGGCAGCCTGTGCCCTCACAGTAAAGAATTTCTTCCTAATATCTATTCTAAATCTGTCCTCCTACAGTTTACCCCTTGTCCTGGTAAACAGTCCCTCTCCATCTTTCCCGTAGGCCCCTTCAGGTATGAGAAGATGCCATTTAACATCTCCCTGGAGCCTTCTCTTCTCCTGGCTGAACAGTGTACTACAATCCATCACTTACAACAGAAAAATCTTTTCCCAGCTGCAGCAGTACAGTTGACAGCTTGATTCCAGAAACCAGATTGTTTAAGAATTATTAAAAAGATAATAAAATCAATTAATGCTAAATGTTGATCACAGCTAGTTGGCTATTTTAGAAATAACAGGAATATTCATCAAAATGCTTATTATTAAGTTTGAAAAATATCCTTTTAAAGGTAAACATTAAAAAGAAGGAAGCAGCCAGGGGGGAGGGAAGTCAACAGGATCATTAAGGAATATGAATACACTAATAACAAAAGATGAGGCTGGTGTTCCTGAAGGCCTGAATAAGTTATTTGCTTTAACCTTTATGAAATTACTTGGAAGCCTTGAGACAAGAATACATTTTCATAGGGCAAGGTGACACAGTGAATGAAATCTGAGACCGTTTTATTATTCCAGAGCTCATTGGACATTTCAATAATTAAGACAAGGAAAAGCTGACATTGCATCAGTTTACAATGAAAATAAAAATTCTGGGTGCTCCTAACTTGCTCTTTTCCATGATACAACAGCAGAATCTACAAGATGACAGTACCATGCTTAGACCTGTCAGAAATAAAATGGCTGGCTAAAATAGTTCTTCATCTTCTAGCATAGAGGACATGAAGATTGCTTGTGCTATTTCTACTCTTTAGAGAAATATAGATCTCACTTATCTAGCTGCCAATACATTGGCTTAATAACTAAAACCAGAATTATGATGACTGCTGACAGACACAAACAGCAGGGGTGAGCCATGTTCCCTGCAGGCCACCATCAGCCACGTGAACTGCATCAGAATAAAGACACAAAAACCAGCTGGCAGGACCTCTGTAGGATCACAAAAGGCTTTTGACAGAATTCCTCAAAAAAAGTCTGTTAGAAAACCCAAATAACCATGTGATAAGAAGCAAAATACTTGGCTCAAAACCAGAAACTGTCCACAGGCTACAAATCAAGAAGAAATAATTGGTTTACTGTCAGCATGGCTAAAGAGTGGCAATAATGCCTCAAGATTCTGTACAGCACTGTTTGCTAAAGCAATTTCATACAAAACATGAGATTTTCATAAGTGGCCAGCTTGTTCAAAAAGCCAAAAACCAGATTGTCTGGAATAGAGCAATTGTCTGGAATAGCAAGCACCATCCAAAGACAGGGATTTGCAGTTCCATTAGGTAGATTTAACCATTTCCTACAAAGGGAAAAGTTGTTGGGCTTATTCCTCAAAAGCACAAGGGGCTGTGCTGTGGAGTTGTGCTGCTGCTGCTGAAGAGATTCTGACAAACTTTCTTGGATTGCCATGGCTAACATGTTCTGTTTCCAAGCTGCAAATATGCTGACTCCTTTATAGATGTATTTATTCACCTTATGTCCTGAGTAAAGGAAATGTTCAGGTATTTACAGCTAATTTATCATAATCACAAGACGAATTTTAGGCAAACATTAGGCTTCCTATCAAAGAAGAAAATTACTCCTGTTCTTTGTGAAAGAGCAAGGTCATCCAGAAGGCATCTTTCACCTGCTCATCTTCTGAATCACAGCACTGAGTAGGGTTTGTTTGAATCCACAGACCACTTTTTTTAATGCCAAAGCTTTCCATGCACATTTCAGCATGAAAGCCATATAAGTCCCTATTCTTAGCACTGATTGCAGCATTTATCTAAGAGAAACATCTGCTAGAGCACGAATACTGCAGAATAACCTTCTCTGGTATAACGTTCTTTATTGCCAATATGAATGGGTTTTTTCTAACCCGATAGCCAGAGTCATTTTAAATCAATCTAAAGTCCTATGATTACATAGAGAAAATTAAGCTAAAGACCATACAGACCTCAAGACTTCTGCTGCACTCATTCCCTGTTGTAGGTGCAGAAGAAGGGACTTCTAATAGATGGCAAGAAACTGAAATTTTTCACAAAAGCCAGGAATATCAGAAAGATTAGTTATGGCCTCATGTGCAGGAAATGCAGCGTTCTGTTATGTGTCAGTAAACTGCTTTGCATTTATGGTGAGATTTTCCAAGATGCTCACTTCTGCTGGGCATCTTCCCAAGAAAGAAGGCTCACAGTCTGCAGTGGGTGTATCTACCCCTTCACTAATTTTCATTCTTTTGCTCCATCAGAACTTGCCCTACACTTTACCAGGTATCTCCTTCTGTGCAAGTACTATTTCTATTAATGACATTTACTCCATGCAGCACACTGTCACGGCTTTCCCTTCTGTGCCATAATTTGAAAGACTTAATTGTGTCTTCATATATGAAAGCAGCTTTGCAGGTGACTGTATTTTTTACATCTGCCCACTTTCCCTGACATTCTCACCTTGATTTTGTACACTTTAAAAAAAAATAAATGAGGATATGTCTTACAGGAGGGAAGGACCACACACACACAGTATCAGTGCTTATGAGATCACCCCTACAGGCTTACCCACAAAAAAGACTAAGGTAACTTAGGGGACTCAGGAAGCAGAACACTCACACAACTGAGATTTACATGAGTGAAACACACTCTGTTTCCCAGTGGACCAGTTTACATGAGGTTTAAATTGGTTTTGTAGAGATGTTACACCAGCATGTTTCCCATCTGAAGCAAAATGCAACAAAATAGAGATCTTCTCCCACAGGAAACTAACAAAATTAAACCAGCATCCTTTGCCTATTGCCATAGTAACCAGCTGCAGTCAGTGCTTTGAAGAAATTTCAGGCACAGGCTATATTAATTGTTTATGTAATCATATTTTATATGCAGATATATCTCTGCCTTAATAAAAAGAAGTCACTGTATCACAGGAGAGATGTGTGCTTTACTGGCTGCATTAGGAGAACAGATATAACACATGACCAGTATGAATAAAGCACGAGACCGAATTTTCACTGTGAATTTTTAACAGTTATGGCACATTGTTACTCTATGATGTTTCTGTTCTGGGGCATGAAATAGAGCATTCTGTCATTAAGGCTTTCAGTCAAGTACAGCAGCCAGCATTAAATTCATTTGTAAAAATCTATTTTTGTTTCTCTTCTGCAGTAAACATTTCCCCACATAACAAATATTTGTATATAATCATAAAGTTTAGAGAAAATAAAAGACCTGTTAGAGGGACATCTACAATCTCAAGTGAAATCTCAGGAATGTCCTCAGAATATATAATGTTCAGTCAGATCTGACTTTCGTTTGTGGAAAGGATTTGAAATCTGAAGCCCCCTATGGATATTTTGTTTCCCATTTTAAAAGTTGATTGCTTGTAAAAAGGGATATATTCAAAAGCTCCAGACCAGCTGCTTAAATCTAAAGTGATGCAAACCAGAAAGTTAGGGCTGTTTCCCTGCACCCAAAATGCAGCATTAACCTCTTTTCAGCATTGTAAGAGGTTTAAAGCAATGCACATCACAAATAAAACACCTGATTTGAAAACATTTAAGCAAGAGAACTTGATTTTAATCTATGTTAATTCTAATCACCTTACTAACTCATCTAACAATATAATCTTGCAGAAGCACCACAGGTATAGAGCAAAAAGAGAAAAAGCATGTGTAGCATTCTGGTAAGCCTATGTCACAGGAGTTCTGTGTTCATTTTTTCCCACTTTTGGCTGAAGCATTTCAGAATAAAATTAAGAACAGAATTATTCATGCCAGGCTAAGCTTTATCCTTAACTCTTGACAATATTTGGCATTACAGTAATGGATTTAATATAAATTTAGATCAAACTCTCTTCAAACACTTCAGTTTGGAGACAGTTCACCCTCTTATTTTAATTCTCTGCACATTTGGTGGCATAACTTTGTTTCCATGGCTTTTCTATCACTCCCCACTCCCCCCCCAGGCCCTTACTGATGTACTTCCTGGATTAGAAACTTACTGACTGTTAATGATTTCACCATCTTTCATTTAATTGTTTTTCTTTTAAAAAAACCAACCAAACTATTGCACAGGTCAAAAGGTTGTCTTGGTCCTTTGGTTCACAAGAACATGAACTCCCCACAATCCACTAGTGGACTCCAAGTGTTCTCCATTAACCAAATCATACCTAATTTCCATTGATACTCAGTCCATGTGAGTATGTTTCAGTACATTTATACTTAAGAAGGCCCATCAGCCCACTGTCAGAACTTTACCCAGTTGTCTGTTATTCTGGACTCTTTCATCTGTCTCTCTAGTGAGATGTCATGGGAAAACTCTTTAGATCTATTTTTTCTACTCCATTTGAAAGCACCAATTCTTTTCCCTAATCTCTGTCACTAAGAGGTGGAATATTGCCAGGAGAAAAAGAAAACCCTGATTTCTCCTGGATTTCATTGAGATTGTAGCTCTGTAAAATAGTCTCAGAAGCTTTTTGTCTGCATTTATATTGAATGACCTGGGGATGTTTTTTCTTCCTTAGTTACTTTCTGCTCTAAAAATTTTTATGTTCAGACTATAAATATATTTAACAAAAATAAAATTATCAGAATATAACCCACTTTGTGAGGTGCATGGCTCTCACCTTTTTTTTAGGGAAAAAGTTAAAATATTTTGGGGGGGGGG
>VZTU01012976.1:24642-94570 GCA_013400835.1 Zapornia atra
GGGGGAAATAATTTTGAAATCATTTAAATATCCTGTAAATATCCATCTAAATATCCAGTAAACTGCCCTCCTGTGGTGGGCCATGACTGCCTGGCACTTGAGGGATCATAGAATCATAGAACCGTCTGGGTTGGAAGGGACCCCAAGGATCACAGAGCTCCAACCCCCCTGCCACAGGCAGGGCCACCAACCTCCAGGCCTGGAGCTACACAAGGTTGCCCAGGGCCCCATCCAACCTGGCCTTGAACACTTCCAGGGACGGGGCATCCACTACTTCTCTGGGCAGCCTGTTCCAGCCCCTCACCACTCTCTCTGTAAAAAACCTCCCCCTAATATCTAATCTAACCCTTCCTTCCTTTAGTTTTAATCCATTCCCCCTTGTCCTGCCATTATCTGCCCTTTAAAAAAGTTGAATCCCCTCCTGCTTATAAGCTCCCTTCAGGGACTGGCAGGCTGCAATGAGGTCCCCCCGCAGCCTTCTCTTCTCCAGGCT
Organism: Zapornia atra; assembly: GCA_013400835.1. Classification (NCBI taxonomy): domain Eukaryota; kingdom Metazoa; phylum Chordata; class Aves; order Gruiformes; family Rallidae; genus Zapornia; species Zapornia atra. The sequence goes on from VZTU01012976.1 coordinate 25,136, forward strand.
GAACAAGGGATCCTTGGACTCCTGCTCCTCATCAGCCACTTCAGGTGCCCTTAGCATCAGCTACTGCAGGAAACCTGTCTCTGCCAGAGGAGGAGCAAGACAAGTCTTCACTGCATGCTCCTGAACATAGCAGGCAGAGCAACAGCAAGGCAGTGAATGGACATTAATAGGAGCCATTCCTACCATAAAGTCGACAGCAGTGTGTGTTTAGAACCAGAGCTTCCTCCCTATAACTAATCAAAAGCTTTTCAAATATATATTCTTTTGCCAGTTCCCTACCTGGGTCTCTTCCTCCTCACCTGGTATGTGGCTCTTGCTAGCATCCCCCTGTTTTGTACTCTGAAATGATGAGCTAGAAATTGATCTGACTTGTGAAAGAAGAAATTGAAGCTCTGAACACAAATACCCATACAGTTCAAAAACAAATAAACAAAACCCCCACAGAACAACAAGACAGAAAGAAAAAGCCCCAAACCAGCTACATTTACCCTACTTGCAGGATTGTTGATGTGTAAAGGTAGGGAGAAAATACTGAAAAACCTCATAGCTATGTTCTGCAACAGCTTGCTAAGGAAAAGAGCCTGGCAAAATGTTTACAAATCAATTCAATGGCTCTTTGTGGAATGTTGCAATCAACATCATGTCTCTGCTCACATAGCACCATCCTCCACTCAAACTGGTGCATCCTCAGAACTGGCCATAAAGACTGAAGATCACAGATCACATGAACTCATGCAAGAAATACTATTTTTTTACTTCTGACTTTTGGATACTGTTTTTTTCTGTCCAAACAGGAAAAGTGTTTTCCTTCTATGCCATTATTTTCCTCTCATGCTTTGCAATTAATCTAGATTAAAAATATTCTTGTCATCCCTTCTTAGTGTTTCTGGTGAAAATTTCTTGCAAGATCCTTCAACATACTGAGCTTAAAGTCCACCCTTCTGTCCCTCATTTTCTTCTAAAGTAAGATTTGGTCTTATGTTATGGAGAAATACAATAAATCTTTACTAGGTATTTCTTGTCATTTAAACTTCACCTTTGAAGCAATTTTTAATTTTTTTTTTTATTTCTGACCTTTAAAGAGTATCCTTCCTTCCTTTAAAACTTGTTCCTTTCTGCCTCTGGTAATTCTAGTTTAAAATTAGGTTTTTATCTTTTATTTCACTACATGAGCTTTTCTCCCATTACTTTTTTGCAAAGTTGCTATAAAAGTAACATAATCATTCATTCTGCACTTCAGATGGAACTTCTGAACCACTTTACTGGCTGTATCTGGAACCCATGCTCCTAAATAATTCAGGTACTTAACTCTAATGCAATCACATTTTTTAAAAAGCAATATGATAAAGTAAGGCCAGGCTGCCATTTCTGGTAATGGCCAACAGCAAACTCAGAAACAGAATTAGCAATTTTATATGAAGTTTTGCAGAAATAGCATTATTACAATTGCAAATTGAAGAGTATGTTTCCTTGCTATATGATACAGCTTAAATTAAGCTGGTTATCCAAACTACAGGGGAATTATATTCTAAGAAGAATCCAGACATCACATGAAACATAATACAGGGTGGATTCTGAGAACACTTTCCACATTAGCTATTTCTGGAATTAGGTTGGAAGAGAAATGGCAAATTTCACCATAACAAAAGGGCCCTTATACATATTATTGGTCTCATCAAGGTTTTTATCACAGCATTTTATGTACTATAATACATATTTATCAGCATGAAAAGATAATTTCTTCTATGCCTTTACTATAATTTCCCCATAAGATTAGTCTCAGACAAGTTTTCTAATACAGTAATACAAAGTAAATTCTATATAGCACTTACAAAATAATTATTGGTTTGTTCAAATTGTTCTCAGTCAGTGAAGGAAGGAAGACATAGGTGTAGTTTAAATTGAAAACAGCAAAGTAACATCCTTAAACAGTAGGAATGATCAAAGTTACCTTGATTGAAATGTTGAAATTGATTTGTCATTAGAAGTAGAAATACAAGTACTTCATATACCTAATGGGAAAAAACAAAAATCAGTGTTCATCTGTGTGGGGTTTGTTTTTTGTGGGTTTTTTTCTTTGTAAATTCTTTATTGATTTGAAAGAAATTGCAATTGGAAAAGTCAGAGAGATTAATTTACTGTGTCACTTAACTATTACTCAGAAAACAGCAAGAGTAAGCCTGGTGTACATGACCAAAGAGACAGAATAAATATTATCCTAATGGAATGCCCACACATAAATGGAGACACCAAAATAACCATCTGAATCAGGTTTATTCTGCTGCTCTCTCTGAGTTTAATTAGAACAATTAAAATCAAGTATCCACCTGCCATGAGACAGTTACAGGCTTGCTTCTTCATATCCAAAAAAAGGGAACCTTCACAACTGAAAAGCAAACTAACATACTACAATACCACAAAGAAAACCAGGATTGCCCATGATACACCCCCAGCCCCACAAGAATGGACATCAAATATAAAGCAAACATATTTGAACATATATACTTGAGGCAGCCTTTTACAGCATGTATCCACTTAATCAGCACACAAGGACTTCAAAGACCAGACAAGCAGTGAGATGCAAGTAAGACAAATGCTTTCACACCTCCTATCATCCCATTTTAAGGCCAAAAGGTATCTTGCTTTTTATCCCTACATTTCAAACAAGTCTAAAAAAAAAGATGAGATCCTTTTGTGCTTAAAAAAAAAAAGAAAAGAAAAATAATCAGTTCTTTCAGGTCCCAGAACAAGCAAAGAATGACACACTCTCAGAGGCTGCTTCGTAATTCAAGATCCACTCTTGCAATATCTTATTCTTTTTCTGCAGGTCCTAGCTTGCTTTTCTGTCTTTTATCACCATGAGCATGAGGCAGTATTTTCTTAACTTGAAAGAGAATAGCAGTACAAAAGCTATGGGTGTGAGGTAGTCTTGTAATCCCAGAAGTGCATGAATATGAGTTTGCAAAAAAAGTATCAAAACCTCTGAACAACATTAAAAGCATTAGCCAAAAGACTTACACAACCACTGGTATAGCTGCTCAGAGAACTTAACCAGGAAGCCTCATCTTCACATCTTTGAGTAAATCAACTACTTTTTCACATCACCTTCCACTGCCTATAAACATACACCAATTTAAGTGAAGCATGAAGATTTGTTATGTCCATCAGATATAATGTTCACTTGGTACAAACAGTAGCAAATATTCATTGCAGATGGACTCAAAGAACAGGTTTGAGACAGCCTGAAGAGAAAACAGCACCTGAATCTTATTTTAGAAAGCATTCTAGAAGGACCTATCTCAAAATAACAAAGTCCAAAAATCCAGAAGCTTTTAGATAGAGGAGTGTGAACTACAGAAAAAGTGGAGATGCTACTGTAACATCTTGCACCCTACACAGAGAAAAAAAGAGGTGCACCAAGCTTCCTTTTTATGTAAGTGCATTTGCTCACAGGCCAGAAGAAATACAGCTTGACACACATTTATGCACAAACCTACATTGACAGAGACGTAGGCAAGACCCAAATAGTCTCAGGTATTGGAAATGCCTTCTTAAGAGTCATGAAACACTCCTTATAGTTTTAATACCATTATGGAACCAGTATTTCAGTCATGATCTCATTTCTGTTTCAGAGTAACAGAAGAGGGGCTGGAAAGCTTCAAAGCACTGAGCATTGGGCTGCTTCATTTCAGAGAGACAGCACAGTGCCAGCCAAACGCCAGCTTTAACCTGCAGTATTTCTCCCCAAGCTGCAGTGGCCCTATCAGTGAACAACATTTCCTGTAAGATTGCTGCACAGGGTGACTTTGTGAGGACTGAGAACGTGCTAATGTGGTAAATATCTGTGGCAAACACACTTCACACTGTACAACAAGCACACCAAACCTAGAGAGAAGTGCTGGAACAAAAAGGCATGTTTTAAGGTAAGCTTTGTAAGGAAAGATCTGAAAGACCCTTTGAGGACTCTCACACCAAGTGGTACTTCTGTAGCACTACTGCTTTCAAGTTTTAATGTTCTGTTAAGGGATTAAGGTCTTACTAGAGTGGCTGAAGACCAAATTTACCAAACATGACACGAATGCATTGTGCAGTGTGACTCAAACTGCAGCCTGCAGACCACACAACGTGCCAGCAGGCCTCCACGGGAGTCAGTGAAGATCGACTAGAAACAAGCACAGTGAAGTAGCTGAAATTAGTCTGAACACTTCATTGACATTTCTGTATAAGCCACAGGGATGAAAGCATTTGTGAACAGGAGGAAAGGGTAACTATTCCTGCTAGAATTGGAAGATCAATTCACTAAGCAAACTAAAAACTCTGCTTGCCTGCAGGCATAAGGATGAACTGTGAGTCGAGGAGCTTTCCAACACCTCCAGCCTATGACTCTGCACATATGACATTGGGAAGAGCATTGCAGAGCTGCCTCAGTAGCTTTGTCTTGTCAGGCATTTGTAATATCACAAGTATTTGGACAGTGATATCAGGAGCTGCATTAAAATTATATCTACCAGACATATTCATTTCCTTTTCCTTTTTTTTTTTCTTCCAATGAATGAATACATTGGTTAGCTTTTATGGCATCTTCTAACCCAGCAAAATTACTAGGCTTCTCCATTTTCCTTCCTTCCCACCCTTTCTGTCTAACTAAAAAGAACTGGACCAGGGCAAGCACATTTTGTGATTGTTTTGGATGCAGTTGTGGCTGAAGCTTTGGCCTTTTATTACAAACCCCCAAGTTGGAATAACTATCCTCTAAATGCAAAGGAAAGGTTGACATTAGAGGGATAGTATAAAAAGCACAATTTGGAACATCATAGCACTGAAATGGTTAAAAGCAAAATATTTTTTCATATCTTGGCTTAGCAGAGGCAGAGGTGCATCTAGTAAGAGCTCTAACATCTTCAGCCATGATGTTTATGTTCAATGGCAGCAATTACCCCTACTTACAGTCAGGGTCATTTTGGCATTTTCCCATAGAGCACATCTGCAGCTTGAGAACCTACATTCTAAAGAGTTTAGATACCTTAAGGAAGGAAGGTTTAGGACCTGCTTGCAGCCTTCCAGTCCCTGAAGGGAGCTTATGAGCAGGAGGGGATTCAACTTTTTAAAACAGCAGATAATGGCAGGACAAGGGGGAATGGATTAAAACTAAAGGAAGGAAGGGGTAGATTAGATATTAGGGGGAAGTTTTTTACAGAAAGAGTGGTGAGGGGCTGGAACAGGCTGCCCAGAGAAGTAGTGGATGCCCCGTCCCTGGAAGTGTTCAAGGCCAGGTTGGATGGGACCCTGGGCACCCTTGTGTAGATCCAGGCCTGGAGGTTGGTGGCCCTGCCTGTGGCAGGGGGGTTGGAGCTCTATGATCCTTGGGGTCCCTTCCAACCCAGACCATTCTATGATTCTACAGCAATGTAGCCACACAGCAGAGATCTCTGTGGCCTAACAAGATCAGTCAAGGGCATTGGGAATGGAAGCAGTAGCTAAACTGCTGCAGCTGCCCTGCCTACATGTATGATAGGAAGTGAAAATAAAAACTCCATCAGGCTAATTATCAGGAGCTGTAATTCCACATCTGATTGCTCAGTCATCAGCCAAGGAACCTTTCTACATGTAGCCTGGCACCAATTTCTACTTGCAGTGAGAGTCAAGCTGCCAGGAATCAGGTAGACCATTCTCTAGGCCAGCTCCTACACCCCCAGGATTTCTTACGTGCACCTAACCAGAAAGGAGAGGATGGGATGCACTGTTAGCTTTCTAGAGTAGGAGACACACTGCTATTAACTGGTGTAAAAATGAGCTCAGCTAACCCTCAGCCTCCTTATGTTCCTGTAGGCATTGATCGAGTCCTTCCTTCTGTGTGTATTACTCCTTATTCTGCCTTATCTAGTTCAAACATGAGTCTAAAAAGTGGACTTCCAGATACACCAAGAAGTCTTTAAGAAGGCATGATCCACCCTTGAAAGCAAGGCAGCTCTCCTCTTAGAAATTAGCTGGGTGATCCCAACAACATTTGCTTTCAAATGTAACACATCAGAACACTGACCTTTCAACTTCACTACCTGGATGGCAAATACTACAGTTTACATTATTACTGAAAAACTTCTACAAAACTTTTTCTCCAACAACAGTTTCAAAGCAAACATGCTGAACAATCTCATTCTCAAATTCTATAAATGGTGCATTTGCTTTATTAACAGAGCAAAACAACAAAATTGCATGATATTCCTTCAGATTGCACCATACAGAAGCTATAGCACCCTACAAAGTGTGAAAACCTGCCAATTTCATTTCAGTTCCTACATTTTAACCTCAGTGTTTTGCATATAACCCACAAAATCTATGCTTGCAAACAAAAGCATTACATTAAGTAATTTCATCAGAAGATAAGGCAAAACATTATTCTAAAAATCCCTCCAGCCAGCTGGCAAGATTCCTTTGCACTGGAAAAAATTCTGACACAATAACATGCTGCTGCTGGCAAGCCTGCTGCAGTGTAGCACTGAATTATCACTCTGACAGCATTCTGATGTCATTACCTCATCTCACATATTAAAGGAGAAATGCCAGACTTACATTAGCCCTCCTTTCTTTTAGAGGAAGGTGCCTTGCAGCAGATTGCTCCTCTAATTGAGCTGTGGTAGTTATACTGCAACTTTTTCTTTACTCCAAAAGTTCATTTTGTTGAGCTGAGTTTTATCACTTCCCCCTCACTCCTTCAAGAAGATATGAGATCTGGGCTCATACTCTGATTCTTCTCTGGTGAAAACAGGATAAAAGAAACCTTAAAGATAACAGCATAAATTCTCAGAGGCATTTCAGAAATAACCTTTTAGATCCTAACTTTCTTTTATGAAAATTTTATGAAAAGCATTTTCAGCTTATTTACAGATTGAGTGCTGAGGTAAAGCACACCAGCTTGAACATATTCTGACTAGGACACTTGTGAAGTAACAGAGATTTAAGCATGAAATTCCAGAAAAAGAGCTGGGGGAGGGGGGAGTTCTCTGTTCCTGCACAGATCCCCTCCTAAGGGTAGGGGAACAGGCTCAGAGAAGACAACATCCAAAAGCAAACAAGACAGACCTCAGACCAGCCAATAGCACTAGAAACAAACCACTCACATTGGACTGACATTCAAGTTTCACTTACTTTTAGATTCAAATCAGACCAGCAATTGCCAAAGCCCTTAGCTGCTCACTCCCAGGCTAAGGTATCTGTCTCTTGCTTAAGCTTTCTATTTTGTATAAATAGTTACATATTTGCTGGAACAGAGATAAATGTGACACTCATGCATTCCAGGTGAACACAAGAACAACAATTTGGACCATTTTGGAAGCATTTTTGTTTTTTAATTTTATACTTCTGGCTTACAAAAACAGACTTGTGATTTAATCACATTATCAACAAGAAAACGTGACTGCTGTAAGGCATAGATAAAGTGAACAAACAAAACCAATCCTCCTGTGATGATGAAAGTAATAAAGATTGCTAGTATTAAAAATAAAATCCTACTACTTGACACATCCTTCAGAGCAGGGGTACAGGGCTCTGTACAGTAGCTGGCTGGGTAACCCCCAGTGCTTTTAGAAACCAGCCTGAACAGTGAGGAGTAAAGGCAGGTTGCTACCTGTAGCAAACATAGAGCTTCTCTGAAGCTCTGCAGTTCCCCTCCTTATTTGAAGCGCTGCAAGGGGCACACCGATTGATTACAGGGAATGAAGGTAGGTACTTCAGACTTGGCTTTGCACCCCCTCAATTCACCAGGAGGGATTTCTTCCTGCTGCAACTCTCCAGAAGCCCCAAGGACAGCACTGCCAGTAAAGTTTATCCCACTCTAAAAGACAACTCTGCTACTGCAAGCAGCTTTTTATGAAAAAAGGAAAAAAAAAAAGTGGTGAGCTAAAAGTTCTGCCAGAGCTTGCTGTACATCAGCATTCCTTCCCATGTGGTTTTTTCATTAAAATAGAACTCTTAAATGTTGTTTGAACTTGAGATAATATACAGACAGCTATTAACTTTGCTTGAATTCATCATTTGCTGAGTTTGGAACTCGATGCTCTGACTCAACTGATTTGCCTCAAGAGTTGTTACATGTATGCCAGGCTCACAGCTAGTTACCTACCTAAAGTATTTTACCTAGAATGTATCCTTTTAATTAACCTAAATAAAGGCATGCAAATATCAATGATTAATTGCCAGAATCTGTACTGTCTGGGTATCCTTTGGGCAAAGTGGATTCAGAAAAACAAGAATCTAGAACCAATTTGTTGTCAGGAATGTGAGATGAATACAACTTGCCATGCATTACTGTACAGGGTTCAAGTATGATAAGCTGGGACAAGACATGCTACATGCAGCATATTCCTCCTCAAAATATTTACAAAACAGTTATTTATGGGCTCAGTGAAGATGTGAAGGAACAGGGGAAAAGGTTAAGGACAAAGCTCAAGGTTGCCAAGATTTGAGAAAGGAATAAACAGTGGAAAGGCCAGGCAAACAATAAAATAGGGTCAGGACCAACTAGGTAAGCCACAGGGTAAGCTTAATTGTACATTCAACAAGCATAAAATGTAGTAAAAGCCCAAGAACAACAGCCTGGGTACACAGGAGGGGGAAATCACATGCTAGGAAAAAGTTACTTAGCAGCTGCTTAAACTTTTCTTAGAACTAAGTGTTTTCACCAGCTTTTCTTCAACAGCCACATAAAAAAGTATTCTAGAATTAGTTGCTTATTTAGGAGGCAGGGAACATCACAGACAGGAAAGCAGATCATCAGCCATTGCTATAACATCCAGTATCTTTAAGGAAAAAAATGGAAGTTTAATAAAACTTTAAGATGTAAGAAAAAATATTTAAAGAAAATAAATTTAATTTAGAATTTCAAACATAGTCTGCTGACAAAAATGCTTTGTTCCACATTGAGTGTGCAAACCTTGTGTTAACAGCTCTTTCTCTTTAAATATTTCTCCTTTTGCACATCAGAGGGGAATTAAAGCTGCAAAATAAACAAACTTGCATTTATCACACAAGTGATTGGAAGGACAAAACTGAGATGAGAAGGCTCCATCCAAAGCTTAGTCCCTTGAGGCTCAAGCATCAGCAAGAATTTAAACCTCAATTTTATCATACAATTCCTGCACAAAGGAAACTTCTGGAAGTTGTACTAGCAGCCTCAATTTTTCACATTTTTCTCCTTGCCCTACTGACAACCTGCACAATGGAATCAGCAGGAATCTGCTACAGGAACAGGCAAAACTGTGCTGGTATTGAAAGCAGAAGACTTACGGGTTTATTGGTATCTTCATAAACTTAAAGCTGAATTTTAGAAGAGAAAGGTAAAAGGCTGTCAAGAGATAAGCCAAGCTTAAAATGAAGCCCAAGAGAAAGAAATGCTACCTACACATCATGAAGGCAGCTCACTCAGAATTACAGTTTTGAGGAGATGAGAGGAGAGAACCACAAAATTAGTTTTTAGCCCCAGTCCTTTAATAAGGATTACACTTGGGAAATAAAAGTGTAACATCAAAGCATGAAACATGGCATGTGGCCTGATGAATAGCTTAAGATACTAAACTACTGCCAGTCTTAGCATTAGGCTTTCACTTGACAGGTATTTCTTGAAAGTCACTAAGCAGCAAATATTTATGGGCTTGTGCATGTGGAGATACTGCAATGGCATTTCTGCTCAGCAAAATGCAGTTTTGTACTGAAGTCAAGTGCCCTGAGTAGAATAAAACCAGAAGCAGCAGGCTAGGAAAAACATTTGTAAATTACACCTTTCTCTTTTCCTTTCTATCAGCTGCCCACACTGAAACAAATCATGTACTAAACTGAATTTTGATTGTCATCTCAATTTGGCTCAAGTGAAAAACCTGGATCAGACTCTTCACATCCACTTCTATGCAACACATTTCTAGTGAATGCATACATCTGCTAAGCTACTTTCAGAAATTATTCCAAAGTTAATTTGCTGGCATCGTGCTTTTTCCTTCTTAACACCCTATGTGATTGTTTCACAGGCCATCCTGAGTCACTTGAGTTAGCATTTCCCTCCTACATTTCACACACTGGTTCAAAAACCTGACCTACAACTCTTGCAGACAGTGTGAAGTTGGAAAAAGGAATCTGGATTTAAAATTAGAAATCAGAGAGGCACAGGGAAGGAAGAGTCCTCCAATCAGGCATCTTTCCAATTTTTCCCTCAAGTAAAAACTAACATGCAACAGTGAGCCAGTGAAGTGCCTTTGTTTTACTGAATGTTCCACATCTGTGGGCTGATAGAATTGCTTAGGAAAGTATTTTAAAAATTTTCCATTCATTTCCAAAACTTCAGCTGCTATGAGTGACATAGTTTTAAAAATGTTACAATAATGCACTGAAAGGTACAGTATGAATATCACTAAGACAGAGACATCTACTTTGATTTCTCTTTATTCAGATTAGTGGAGGTTAGTCAGATGCTGCCCTCCCTAAGGAAAAGGTGCACAGGCACTGGTAGCTGTTGGAAGTAAACAGCTGAGCACAGAAAGACACAAGAAACAATGATGCTACCCTTCCAAGTGCTGTTTTCTAGAAAATCCTTGAGTATGAAGCACGGCAGCCAGCCACTACATTCCTAAGGAAGAAAGTATCAATAGTTTCTGTTCAAGGTAAAAAAAAGTCAGTCTCTTACAGGAGTCAGCTACAGGCTAGTGACACTTTAAAAAAATGGAGGAAGGTGTACAACTAATTGCTGCACATTTGCTGCCCACATCTCTGATGAACCCTACCCATATTTTCTTTCTTCAAATATTTTCTTTACAATGAGAAGTTAAATACATTAAAAAATTCAGAGAGCTGGCAAAGCAGCAGCACAGCTAGCTAAGATTAGCATGGAGACTGTGCATGTATACTGCTAGAGTTCTGTTTTCTATGATGTCATCCACACTTGCAGCAAGGAAGCAAGGTTTCCACATGCAGTATATATACTATTAATAAATATTTGTCACATTTTAGTTACGTTATGTGAGGCCAATAGAACAGGTTAACTCCTTGGATAGCAGCAGGAAAAAATAATAGCTTGTGCAAATCTCTCACTGCAATTCCATTAGGAGTCAGGACAGTCAGAAAACAAAGGTACCAAAACTTCCTTTCCCATTCCATTTGAACTGATTGCCCACAATAGAAACAAACATTTCCTGTGACATTAAGTTGTCATCAGCTTCTGTGATTCCCAGTTCACTCAGTCTTTTCTTGTGCATCTGCCTCTTCTTCACTGAAGTAGCCCCGAGTTCATTTGCAATTTCATAATTGCCTTCAGTTTGTTCAGAAACCTCAGCTGGCTCATCAAGCTCCAACTCATCAGTTCCACATGCAGGTAATTCTTCTTTCCTGAAACCCTCTAAGCAGGCTGTCCCATCACCTGCCTGGGGAGGCTCTGTCTTCCCTAAGGCAAGAAAGAAGAATGTCATCAATGATCATACAAACCAGCCAAATAATTTTAAAATCCTGGAATTAAATTTTCTTCAGGCTTAACATTTTTGACCTCATCCCACTCACTTTTTGGATAACTGCTTGGTGACAGTCTTATATTCCAAATACAGTGTAAGATGCTTAAGGAAAAAAGTTTCTTCTTGAGATGACTTCAAGTTACTGAGTAATAGTGGTATCAGAGAAAACTCCAGGGGGGTTACTTCTTGAGTGAGGCATAACATGAGAAATACAGGTGTCACATTTTACTTAGTGCAGAGAGCAAATTCTGTGCTGGGAGAATGTCTCAGCACTAATGCATGAAAAAGTTACCAGAGAACAATCATGAACCTGAAGACTTGTAAGCAAAGCCACGTCTGCTTTCTTGCTCCCATATGGCCCAATGAGGCCATTGGTTATCCAGGATCTGCTTCATAGGAAGCACAGATCAGGTACATAAGGACTTCACAGTGGAAGTGCACACATACCATAAAGCACAGACTTTCACAGTATTTGTCTGCAGCAAGTTCACCATTTTGGAAGCTCCAGTGTTCTGCTAGTTATGGAGCTTTATTTCAGCTAAATCAATCTGGACATTGTTAGAAAATTTACATGCCTTGATCATGAATTATGCAATCCAACAACCTGGATATAGTAGACTTGCTTTTTAAGGAGTTTCTTCTAGGAAGAGAAAAAATACCTTTTGTTCTCACTTCTGAAGCATCCTTTACATCAGAGGACATTGCTGGTCTAACCAGGACCACACCATATCCTTCATTATTGTGGATCATATTATTGACCATGGTTATCTTGGGGATGTCATAATGTTCATCTAAAAAGTTCTACACAAAGAAATGGAAATCCACCATGTTATTTCCAGCTAAAAGCATGCAAAATATTCCAGTTTTATGTAGACTCAGTTCTATGTATTGGCTAGAATGTATTATTTGCCAATGACATTGTAAAAGGCATTTTCTTTCTGGAAGAAATAAAGCAAGTACATTGCTTTGGTGGACCGTCCCAAGACAAACAAGTACATCATCATCATATCAGGCAATTATATATGAGCTCTACCATAAGGCAGAAAGGTTATAAACCAACCTAAACACAAGTTAATTCATTAATTCTAGTAGCTATAAGCTTTAGAAAAACAAGAACACTCTGCCTTGAGCTGACCTTTATAAGTATTCCCTCCTTGCAGTGGTGTATGCCATTGTCTAATAGGCTGCACGTACTACCTGGGTATATTTCCACACCAGCACCCTGCAAGATAAAATAGATGACAGTTCACAAATAGTTGAGGCACATTTCCAATTTAACTTGACAACTCTATTGCAGATCTTTGTGCTCATCTACCAGTTGGCACAATGCAAAGTTGTGCAACAACTCCAGCTTCATTGCTTTGTCAATCAACTCAAGCAGCAATACCCACAGCTGAGGCCCCATGGTTAACCTTATTGTCACCAGCCCATAGGAGCTCTGGTAAAGACTAAGTTCAGTCTTACACGACTTTCCTGTTCTTTAGTCATCCACCTCAATATGCAAAGACCCATTCAGCCTGGAGAAGAGAAGGCTGCGGGGGGCCCTCAATGCAGCCTGCCAGTACCTGAAGGGAGCTTATAAGCAGGAGGGGATTCAACTTTTTAAAAGAGCAGATAATGGCAGGACAAGGGGGAATGGATTAAAACTAAAGGAAGGAAGGTTTAGATTAGATATTAGGGGGAAAGAAAGAGTGGCGAGGGGCTGGAACAGGCTGCCCAGAGAAGTAGTGGATGCCCTGTCCCTGGAAGTGTTCAACGCCAGGTTGGATGGGGCTCTGGGCAACCTTGTGTAGATCCAGGCCTGGAGGTTGGTGGCCCTGCCTGTGGCAGGGGGGTTGGAGCTCTGTGATCCTTGGGGTCTATGATTCTATGATCATTCAAAATACCCCAGTCAGAGTTCCATTCTATGTTTATCATCTTTCTGTAAGAATCAGTGAACAAGATGTCCAGTAAGGACATTTCATTTGAAGAACAAGTGCAACATTTAGTGAGAAAATTATTCATGGACACAGAAAACAAAACAGAGTATTGTAGGAAATTAATCAGTCCAGCAAAGCAGCAACTGTAATTTTACAGATGTCCCTTGTCACTACATCGTTTTCATACCTGTGGCGACCAGCAGAGAGCAACACACAATTCGATATGAATTTTAGGTGAAACCATTTATTAGGTGAAATCACACAGATTCTATACCTTTATTACTGCAAATGTGGCAAGCTAAAAAACTGCTAATTGGTTACACACACTGTTCACACTGTATTGATTGGTAAGTAATTAGAATGAGTTCTGATAAACCTATCTTAGAGCTAAATATTGTTAGTTTACCTTTAATACCTAAAAACATCCGCACGCCTGCTGGTTTTGACTATCTTGTTATGGTTGCTTCTTAACATGTTCTGTTACTCCCAAATACCTTCCCATAACTGCTTCTTGCTTTAGGGTAGCCTGTACCCCTATCAACAAGGCCGCTGTGTTTTGAGAATGTGATGATTAGGATCCTCTCAGCATGAGTAACTTCCCCTTTCTCATGGGAACAGAAGAATATCGTCAGGGCCTAAATCTTGGGAGAAGAGAGCTAGGCCGCCGGCAGGCCTGCTGTCTTCCCTGACACATACCATCACACACCAATCAGCAGTAGGCACTTCACTAGATACTATTGGAGGCTAAGACCCCTGGGACAAATCTCTCAAACCCAATAACATGTAGCTGTCCAAAATGAGTTTGAAAGTCTCTCTCCAGTGAGAGAAGTCACCCCGTTGCTGACTGCATTACTCCCAAGCAGAAACTGTTCATTTAGGAAACAAGCAAGAGTTAAGGATTTGTTTGTACCGTGGCACCATACAGATCTGAATTCTTCATTAACAGCTCAGCTGATGTTCGTATTGTTATGCCTGTAGTTTCACATTGCAAGACACAATTCTCCAGGGTAGTTTTCCCATGATGGACATCTACATACACAGAAAGCAAATCTTGTTAAATAAATCAGTTACGTAAAGGCAAATCCTTCCAACAGGGAGATGCAGAAATGCTACTATCCTAATTTTACCCAATTCAGGTTAATTTTACCTATTTGCTTATGCATGGTTTGAACTGGTGCTATGTTTCCAGTATAAGCAGGGACACTACTGCTAGGGACCACTAGTCAAATATATGTCTTAAAGTTTTTCCAGCAATTTTTGAATGCAAAAGCAACTATTGTTTTCATTACAAGCAACTCTTCATTACAGTCCTAAGAGACTATTATCTTCTAATTCAAAAAATACATGTATGCAGTTGTTAATAGGTGTTTTAACATGCTTAAAAACAGATGTCAGTTGAGGCAAAGTATTAATGAGCACCTTCTGCAGAGACAGAAGACCACGGCCAACAACCTCGTTGGACACAATGTAGGATTATTTGAGCCTCAGTCCGACTGTGCAGTCAGCAAGGTTCTACGCTATTTCTACAGCGTACACCATTCCTCACTGGAGAGCTGGCTGGGTTCAGCTACAGCTGAATAATGCCCTAGGGGTTGTTCTGCAGAAAGAGGTATTATTTCCTTTTCCAGGTAGTCTGACATAGGCTGTGCAGCAGCCAGGCAGGTTGTCTGAACAGCAGAAAATGTTATCAAGTGAAATCACAGAATCCCAGAATCGTAGGGGTTGGAAGGGACCTCAACAGATCATCGGGTCCAACCCCCCTGCCAAAGCAGCTCCCCAGCTCATATTGCACAATATGCAAACATAAGAATAAAACACAAAAGCCACAGTAGCTTCAAAGTACAAAAAGTAGAAGTTAATTTTGATGTCCATATTATAAGCAATTTTATTTTTTTAAATGGGGAATCCTTGGTATTTATACCTGGAGGGCTCCTCTCTATAAAAAGTAAACTCTAACATTGGGTCCCAGTTTTAATGGGGAAAATTAAGAAGGGCTCACAAAAAAAGTCAAGATACTTTTATACTTACTTAAGATCCCCTCCACAGCATCATGCTGCACTAACTTCAAATTGGAGATCCTTATATTGGCTCCTGTACATTCAACAAAGTTGTCTCCTTTCCCTTGTTTTTCTATCACAATATCATCTGGCAAGCCATAGCCTTAAAGCAGAGGTGAGAGGTGCAAGTTTGATTAATAACTGGTAACAGGCAGGAGCTCAGTACGTAACAGACATTTAAATTAAACATGGAGGTTTAAAACTTGAGGTCTAATATCACAAACAGCCTGGCTACTGGGTGGAAAATACTATCTCTCCCTATCTCCCCTCCGTACCAAGGCCCAGGAACTCAAAACCTAACTCAAAAGTTACCTTACTTGAATGACACACAATAAGACACACAGTTATTTTAGATAGTTAAACAAAAGCATAACTGAGCTCACACTTGTCAAGGCCAAAGTTCTCACTCCCAAAAGTTACAGAGCAGGTAGATGCAGTGACTGAGAATACACAGGCACCTGCAGTCTGCTTTCACAGTACAGAAGTTCACTAGAGCAGGCAGAGGAAAATAAGGGAAAAGCAGTCACCACCACAACACAAAAAACCAAGTGCAGAGGACATGATGTTGTTAGTAAGCTTCACTCAACTTCTATATTTAAATGAAACTTGGGTCAAAATTTAATGTTTCTATGTTACATGGGCTTCCAGATTAAAAAGAAACTTTCACAAACATATGCCAACATTGATTTACTAAGCCATCCACAGTTGTCAGCATTCGAGCACTTACAGGGAAATTTATGAGCATGTAAAGCTTTTATTGCTTGTCACAGACAAGAATCATGATAAGAAAAGCAATAATGCAACATCCATTAAAGCAGCACGAGTCCTATCCTTCTCTGAAGGCACGCACAAGCTTAGATAAGAAGTGCCTGAACAGGATGCTAGCTTTTAACCAAGTATAGAAATAAAATACTGGAATGTGCAAGTAGAAGAGTTAAAAAAAAAAAGAAGAGAGGAAAAAAAAGCCTTTGAACAAGAGTTACCAGACAGTTTTAAAAACCACAGGTTTAGTGCAAAGTTAAGAGACTGGTACTTCACCACACTGTACTATCTAGAAATTTTTTCCCACTGTTCTTGATTTGTGGTCACCCCTGGGAAGGAGATGGCACAGGGCAGTTTACTTCCAGTACGTAAAAAGAGAGTACCATGGGACAGCAACTGGCAGAGCTAGTTTAACTGCAGAAGACTACAGAAAGATTTTATTATCATCCAAGGTGAGAGTTTTAGGAATAATTGTCCTACAGACTGCCTGCAGTTTTCCTAACTCTACTTTTAGCTTATTTCATATTTCATGTCTAAAGCAGCAGCGCTTACAGTAAGGAGGTGGCCAGTGACAAGAAAAGGAAAGACTCACCTGCTCACAATGTGGTCACAGCCACATGCCCTGCCTGTAAGCTAAGTGACTCCAGAACTAAAGGCAATTCCATCCAGTAACACTGACCACAGGTATCACACTACAGGTTCCCATCCAGCCTAAACAACTACCATATAAGCAGAAAGGAAGTTCTTGGGCACCTTTGCTACCTGTTTTTGTCAAGTGTCGAAAAATTATCCTTGCCATGATTTCCTGCAGTTGCTACTGCTTTAACCTTAATTAGTTCTTCTAAGTTTTTATTTATCCCTGACATAATAATCCTCATACTCTCAACCTACTTTCAACCTCAGTACTGACTTGCACAGTGCTTAAAAAAAAAAGCTCTAAGCAGCAAAATGTAATTGTATCTTTAATGAGTCACCCCCTCATCCCAAGAAAGCCACCAAAACAGCCAGCTGCTCAGATTAGTGCCAGCAAAATTTTTCTTGATGCTCCTGCTTCAAGTGGTTTTGGCTGCTACTGTTGCTACAGAAGTTTCTCTAACAGGAGTCCATATAAGAAGATTAAATACCTTGACTGGTATTCATTATTCAGAGAGTGGATCAGACTGAGGATACATAATTATATGCCTCGCTCCTTAAAATACAGCAGCTCATCCTTTAATAAGTGTGCTATTGCACTATTTATATTACTGGCTCTTCAAAGCCAGGAAAACAATTGTCAAATACCACTGCACACAATTTTAGAACGACATCATTCTTGCAGATAAAGCACTTTGAGGTCCTTTATCCTGCAGGTGTATTGTCTGTCAGCACACACAGCTATACGTGTCAAACACACACAAGAGAAGGGTGAGAAAGGAAGTGACACTCCTAAAACAAGAAGGGCAAGGAAAATAAAGTCCAGAACAGCAGGAAATTAAACTCTCAGCCTTCTTTCCATTAAGAAGTTTTGATAAGATATAAAAAACGCAGCTAAATAAGTATCTGAACAGCTGCACAAACCCCAGTGATATTACAGACAACAGTGTGCATGCCTACAGCACAGCAATTACACTGAGAAACCAAGAACTGTGAGGAAGCTATAGCAACATAGCCTAGGTAAGGCAACTATCTTGAACAAATACTTTGCAAGAAAAATGGAGTGACATATGCTACATCTGTTTCTACAGAACAAATACACCCCTCAAATCAACAGCTCCCTTCTCTGCTCATGTACTTCACAATGCAGATTCACATTGGTAGTCCCCACACACACACCACTGACATGCAGTAAGTGCCATAATAAGTTCTAACAGCACTTGGTTCTCTCCCTCTGATTTCACCAACACTATACTGGCAGCGTGTCTTGGAGCATGAAGCAGATTAAGATATGTAAGGAAGAACAAGGACATGTCTCAAGTACTCCTGTGGCACTGGCTCTAAAAACAAATGCCTCTCAAATTACTTCTATGCTCCCCAGAGTTTAAAAAAAAAAAAAAACAAAAAAACCCCACCAAGTCCCTCTGTTTCTGTTGAATCCTCTCCATTATTTATATAATCAGGATTTATCCAGATAAACAGAAAATTACTGTTCTATTAATCAGCAAAACTTGGAGCTTATTTGCAGCAGTAACTATGGCCAATGAAACAGCTAACCCTATACTGCATTAGGCAGAGCTCTACAAGCAGAAACGGGAACACTTTAAAGAAAAAAGCAAATGCTCCCTCCAAACTCTGCAAAACACAGTTCCTTATGTAGGGCTAGGTTAAACCATTCACAGTTTCCTTTGGGTTTAGGACGTTTGCTAGCAAGCCTCTACCTTCTAGTTCAACTGAATC
Source organism: Zapornia atra (assembly GCA_013400835.1). Classification (NCBI taxonomy): domain Eukaryota; kingdom Metazoa; phylum Chordata; class Aves; order Gruiformes; family Rallidae; genus Zapornia; species Zapornia atra. The sequence continues at coordinate 43,733 of VZTU01012976.1, forward strand.
AGCGATGCAGAGCACACCATCTACAACATAATGACCAGGACAGATGATGACTGTATCTCCTTCGTAACACGCATTTACAGCTGCCAGTGGATCATTGTGAAACTGTAAAAGACAAAAAATATAATCAGCTCCAGAAGAATGCTGTAAAAATTAATGCATTTATGCTCTTAAAGCTTGCTTTTCAATTAAATGTTGCTGCTTTTGCTTAAAAGAAACCCTTTTTAATGGCACAAACAATAGACAATTTCCACTTTGAATTCAAGACTTATAGCACTCATGAGGGGGAGGGGAAAAAACCCAGCCTTAAAACATTCCTTTGATATCTGTGTTATGTCCATCTCCCCCATCAGAAAACTGGGGCAGAGACAGATTGAAGAGCATATGCATCAGAAAGCAAACCTCAATATGGCCTTGGTTCCAGGCCAACATTTGAATTGTGCCTCAAGTGCCTTGCCAAGAATTACTAAATAATTAGATGACAGAAGGTAAAGAAAATTAAAGCCATGAACAACTCAGCAACTAGATTTGAGCTGGGCTAGACACAGACATAAACTTTTGCTCCTGTTGCAAGTCACCCCCAAATAGCATTCAGACATTAGTGGCAAATATGGGGTCCACGTGGTCCTTTTCCTTGACCAAAAAGGGCAGACTGATATCCTTCACAAATTTTATTTGAGGATTCTGAATTATAGACTAACAAATAACACAGAAAAATTGCATATTTAGTGCTTCCCAGAAAATTCCAGGGTTAACACAGCAAGCATTTTTCAATTGTCAATTCAGAAAGCCTGATTTATAGCCCCAAAAGTTAGTCCAGAACTTTCCCTGGGCTTCATTTTGCCCATCTCCAATTTCATTTGGGCCCAAGGAATCTAGATTGTTCTTAACCACTGAAGTGGGAAGCCCTGTCTGAATTCACTAAAACTAAACATACCTGTATTTTAGAGCACTTATCTCCTAGGCAGAACTAAAGCAACAGAACCTCTCTCTCTTCAAACTCTCAATCACTAGCATCAAACACACATATTTCAAAACTAAACATAAGTATTGTGCCTCACTTTGTTTCATTGTAGAATTATTTCCTACACACAGGTAGGAAACTGCTTGTATACAATACACAGCAGACAAATTAAAAAGTAGTTATATGCATCATCCAGTCTTATCACTTTTCTTTTTTACATCACAGTTTTTTTGATCTGACAAACATATCTGTGTGAATGTAGTATCCTGCACATGATAAAATGAACTTATTTTTCTATGTTGTTTCTCAAGGATAAAAACACATAGACACAGACAGACAATTCCTATTACTGTACCTGTATTTCTAGTTCTTCACCGCAAGATTCAGGGCAAAGTTTGTCCCTCATCAATGACTGCAGCAGACTTGACATCATGGTTGAGGATACAACATGAGTGATCTTGGTACCCATTGGTCTTGGTCCTTTAGCTTGAAGACCACTGTATTTTTGGTAACCAAACACATACCTAAAACAAGAGCAATGAAGCCATCAGTTCTTTCTTCAGTCAAGAACATCCCCATCAAGTTTCCCATGTGACCCTCCTCCTTGCACAAACCCACCAAGTACCTCAGCAGAGGATTCTCAATTAGTTTCAGCTTTTGTTTTAAGTGCTCTATTTCCTCATACAATTTTAGTCCTTCCACCATGGAGACATTTTCTACTTCCGAATCCGAATCGCTGCTTGATATGCTGTTCCTCACGTTTAAAAACTTCCTGTAAAGCTCTTCACATTGTGACAGCAAGTTCTGGTAATCAGCTACAATCCCAGAAGGCACACGGTGTTCAAGGATGTCATAATGCCTGCAATTCAGAGCAAGGGGTCATTTACAGTTTTAAAAGATCAAATACAAGCCCAGAGAACCTGGGGAGTTCTGTATCACTACTTTAGTCAAAGGCCTCTGCAGTCTATACCAGCACCAGATGAAGATGTGAAAGCACTGCAAAGTAAGTTTTCATTTAAGAGTATCTTCTACACATGAAATTGCAAGCCAGAAACATCAGCCTGAAGTTGAATTGCCACAGTGAGAAAGATGAGTGCATCTGCCAGCTAGGTGGTGCCAAGAAGTCCAAGGCCGATCATGTAAGACCAATCACAGTCACTACAAAAGAGCTGGACAGCAAGTGATGATATAAATAAACCCAGACTTAATTATCTCACACCATTTTTCTAGGGAGCTTATTAAACACAGTATAATAGCTCTATTCAATAGGCTACTTGAAGTAAGGGCAAAGATGTTCCCTCAGCATTCAGAGGTTAAAGTGTGCACTTAAAGCACACTGCAAAAAGCAAGAAAGTCTGTAGCCAGAGCAGTTAGCACATACAGTTCCGATGCACAACATATACAGAAACACAAAGAGCCTCACAAAACTTTAGCAATAGGGTTATCAGAGGCATAGTAAGTCAATGCAGTGTGATTAATAGCAGAAGAATTTATAGCAATATAGAAATATAAACTATTTGGCAGAAACGGAATATTGTGTACAATTTGACCCTGAAATGCATCCTCTATATTTTAGTGCTGGTCACATAAAACTAATTGTTTTTTCAAGCTTTAGTTAAAACAGTTCACACAGCTTTAGCTGCCCCAGAAGACTAGTACAACCTAATGTGCTATGTAAAGGTACTGTCTGTGCTCATTAAAACAGCACACACCAGAGACCTGAAAAGTCTAAAGCATCCTGTTTTCATGCACTGAAGATTATAACTTCTGAGCTGACACATCACTGCTCAGATCACAACATAGGATAGCACCAACATCAGTGTAGTTTAGTCAACATGCTTTGTATGAAGCATTGTATGGGAAAATAAGAAAGGATATTTACTTCTCTCCTTGAAGACCTCACTTAAGCATTTTGGATTCCTGCTAAAATGGTTGTAAGGCCACATGCATTGAAACATTATCCCATTACACATAATTTCATTCTAGTTTCATTCCATGTAAAACCCCCACAAGGTTCCAAAAACTCAACAACAGAAGAGCCATTTGCTGGGGCATACCAGGATAAACACTTCAGAAACTCACAGTTTCCACATGTAACACTTCCCGTTAATTTTTATGATCTCAGAAAACTACCGACATACCAGAGTCCTCACAGATCATTTTGTGTCCTGTTTGAAAGAGGCCAAGAGCCACCTTTATAGTGGGGGGCAATGATACTAGTTTTCCTTCAGGAGGGGATTCGACTTTTTAGAAGAGCAGATAATGGCAGGACAAGGGGGGGTGGATTAAAACTAAAGGAAGGAAGGGTTAGATTAGATATTAGGGGGAAGTTTTTTTACAGAAAGAGTGGTGAGGGGCTGGAACAGGCTGCCCAGAGAAGTAGTGGATGCCCCGTCCCTGGAAGTGTTCAAGGCCAGGTTGGATGGGGCCCTGGGCAACCTTGTGTAGCTCCAGGCCTGAGGTTGGTGGCCCTGCCTGTGGCAGGGGGGTTGGAGCTCTGTGATCCTTGGGGTCCCTTCCAACCCAGACCATTCTATGATTCCTTGTAGAGCACTTGCTATATTCTAGCACATGTAATGCTGTATTATAAATGGCTTTTCAGGGTAGCTTGTAAACATTCACTGAGGGAGTTCCCTGGAATCATAGCAGTATCAAACCTGAATGATTCAAGCTTTTGGATACTCATGAAGCTGTAATAATAAGAAAAAGAATTTAAAAATAACTCTCATGAAAGACATAATGAACAGATACTATGTCAAATATCCAAGGAAAATCTGCAGTGAAAAATCACTTTTCAGTTCTTTGTTCCAGGTATGTTTTATGATTATTTAGCACCCTCAAAGATACAACTAGACTGTGTCCCTGTGCACTGCTTCAGTTCCACATGGGTGGGCAGCATTAAAAACCCACCTTCAGAAAACCTAATGCTGACTAAGCCCACTAGGGAAAGAAATACACACATTCCTCCTTCAGCATGACCAATTTACAAGTTTTTATTTACATTCAGTTCCATTCTGGTTCTTATTCTATGCCCAGAGGTATCAGAGCATCCCACGCTGGCTTTAATTAGGTTCACAACTCCTACGCCTGCCGTTTGGAGGCTATAGCTGGATTTGGAGCGCCATCTGATGGGAGGTCAGGGCTTACAGGGAAAAACTGGGTTCAAAGGAAAAGAAAAAAATCAAATGGCAACGTCATTGGCACCTTCTTTCCCTACAAAAATTTGAACATCAGACAGTGAATGCTGCTAGAAAAAAATCCCTTTGATTACTAGTGAACAGCTGGGGTTTCTTTAAACCTTTGTGTGTCACCCAATATCAGAGGTGCTGTACTCACAATCTCAGTCGAGGCTCAACGCACCGCACAAAGTAATCAAAGTCATCCTCCTCCTCCTCATCCCAGGTCCTCCAGATGTGTTTGTAGAAGAACCTTTGGAAACAAAGCAAGCATTTAAACACACAAAGGAGGCCACATTTACCTAAGGAGATGCAACAGTACTGGAAACATGAACATAATCAGTTTGAGAATTGATCTCAAAGCATTGCATCACCCCAATTCCATGTTACTGCCCTGGAAACTATTTCACATACCCAGAAGTTCTTTCCTGACAGTTGTTTAGTTGCATGGAGAGTTTTATTTTGGTTCAAAATTCTCAGCAGCCTGAGTCCCACTGCCTTTTATCAGAAGACACTGAACAGCTAAAAGCTGGATTTGAAAACAAGACTTAAACACTCTCAAGACCCTGAGACTTTTCAAGTAATTTTGCTTTTGGCCAGGCATCCTTCAGATCAGCTTTCTTTTCTGCAATGAGTTTGTCACCTCCATCATTCAAGCTTAGATCTAGACTACTGAGCAGTGCTCCGCAGAATGAGTCTCTCCTCCTCTTTTCTTCCTGTTCCTTTATAAACACAGCCCATTTTCTAGCTGGGAAAGTCATTCCTCCTATTTTAGCTTTTTCATCCTGTCCTACTGCCTATTTGTAGGCAGCTTTCAAACAGCATGTAGTACATGAAAGCAAGGGGGATGGAAGAGACACAGAGAGATAATAAAGAAAATAGAAGTAGTAAGATGCAAAGAGACATTTGAAGAGCAGCAAATTTAGCAGAGAAGGCAAAATGCATAAAAAGGACAACAGAGACAGAAAAAAAAATCCACCATAACATTACAGGAAAAAAAAGGAGCACTGCACTAGGACCAGCAATATGATACAGCCCAAGGAAAACTGGGGTGGAGAAGTGAGGGAGAACAACACAGACTTCTAGCACCACCACCACCCCCAGCTTCTGACACAGAAAGCAGACCAGTAATAAGCTGCACCTATTGTTTTTATTGTGGCTCTTTATTTTTAAAATTTTTATTGTTGGTGGGTTGCTTTTTTTTTAATTGTGATTACCTGTACCTGCCGAGGACACCACAGATTTTCTTTGTGACCAGTCTCCTTATAGTACCAGGCAACAGATTTACTTTGGAAAGCTTGGCTTGAGGAGCTGCCAGCATGACAGGAACTCAGAGCACCACCCATTGGATGCTGACAGCACAATTGTTCAAGACAAAAATTAGACCTTGACCATTTTCTTACCTGACATGCTCTACAGCTAGTGCTGTCTGATCAAACTCTCCCGATTCATCATACACAACCCACAGCTCCTGCAGTGGTATCTGATACTCCTTCAGCTCCAAGAGTTCCTGTATGCACTCCAAGTTAAAGGTGCTAACCCGTGACTCACACAGGAACAGCCCACCAAGTTGCACAACTGCTTTCAGAGCAGAGTACTCCACATCAACAACCTGTTGGAACAAATAATCCTTAAGATGTCTCTAGACAGAGCCTTAGATACAGATGAGGAAGGCTAACATGGTATGAGACAGCAGGCCATACCAATGCCAGCTGACCCACACAAACCAATGTGTGCTGCATACTAAAGCAAAGGCTGTCTATTCAGCTGAAGTGACAACCCCACAATGAAGTTTCTCAGAACCTCACGTGTAGAATCTTTTCCTCTTTCAAAACTTTATTCAAATCCTTCACAATACTCATACAAGGCCAGTAAGTTGCCTCCCTGATTGTTTTTGGTTTGGTTTGGGTTTTTTTTAGAAACAGGAGAAAGCAGCATCCTCAGACTCAAATAAACCTTAAAGTTCTCAGGGAATCACAAGACAAACAATCCAAAGTAGTAGTCTGGGCCATTGAAAATTATTTAGTTATTAACTGGGCTGAAGAGCTGAGGGGTGTACAAAGTCTTGCCCTCTTTAAACACATAATGGAACCCCAAGTTTGAACACCCAAGGTTTTCACAGAGACATACAAGTCTGACATTGGGATACCTAGAAGGGGAGTATCCCAAACCAGAAATCCTCAATGGGTCTATGACAGCAGTATGCAGTGTGGAAGAGCTACTGTTAGTACTGAGCTGGGTTAGAAGGAAGAACTTTTTTCTGATTAAAAAAACCTGACAAGTGATCAAAGCCTGATATTTGAAAAGAGTGCATTACAACAGTCAGCTCTGGACCAGCTCTTATCCCATCCACACTCAGAGTTCTACCTCATGGCACACTCACACTGATTTGGTGTTTGGCCTTCCCATTTCAAGCAAGGACCCCTTTGAAGACACTGCTTTTATTTAGGTACAGTCCTCTCACCAAAACACTAGACTTGAGAGAAAGTGTCCCTGAAATTAGCATACGTGGTAGTTTTGCTGCATAACCTCCACATAGGTGAAGTTATATAGATTCCATATTGCCACTTTTGATTGAAAAATCATTTTCCCCATTACTAGAGAAACTCAAGGAAAGTGTTTGCACAGGGCCCTAGCACATAGAAAGTTTATTAAAATGCTGTATAAGCTTTTGCTGCAGCACCAATGAACCAGTGTCACAAACAACAATCATACGCTTTGCACCCTGCTAACAACTCAAAGCCCAGAAGATCACAGATGACAGGGTCAACAAAACGTAACCAGAGCTGGTTTTCAAGATAACACCACCACCTAAACTCACTTGCCTCCCTAGCAACGCTGTAATTCATCAGCAGAATTTTTATATAGTAAGCAGGCAAACACCAATGTTAAAAAATTACATAGAGCCACAACCAGAAAGTCTACTTAGTGCGTGGCTTTCCAAAGCTGTAATATGTGCTGCAGCCCTGAAGAGCCAATTTGAGTAGTGCCTCACTGCAATGACAGCCACATCACACTCCAACCCCATAGTTCTGGGCAAAGGAAGCACACCAGCACACAACACAGTGTTTCAGAACAAGGCTTCCTTTGAAAGAAATTCCTATTGCTCTAGCCATCACTAGCAATTAGACATGAATACGTTACTATCTTCTAGCAGCTCATAAACTTCATAAATTACTTGTCTGGTATAGAGGTAGATGAAGTTAATTGGAGACAAATGCCTGAACAACTGCATTCCATTTACCTCAACAAGGACCTCAAACACATTCGTACGCCAGACTGCCTGCCATCCACATGGTTCAAGGACCTTCTCCAGGTACTCAGCTGTGAATTCTTTCACCTCAGAAGCTTTGCAGTCAGCTAAAAAAAAAAAATTAAAGACAGTACATTTATGCAAGAAAAGACAGTACAATCCTCAAGATCACTAGAAAATAGTCACCACAGTTGAAATGTTCCTCTACCGTATCTAAAGTTGGATTTCATTGTCTTTTGCTCATAACTGCCAGCATTTTTGCTGTCTCTCATAGTACTTAAGACAAGTGAAGAGTCACCTTGTTTGTACTTCTCCAGAAGAGAGCCAGTAGTCACCCTTCCTGGTACTGAAGGTTTCAGTGCCAGCAGTATTAAACAGCTAACCTGTGCCTTACCTTAAACAGACTCACTAGACAGAAAGAGTTCTAGGAAGCTCAGTTAAAACAAGGCCCAGAATCCCACCTTTTCAATCAGTCAGACTATTGATTTATATTAGAACCATTGCCTCCTGGTCCATCAGCTAGAGCAGCTGAACTTACAGCATAAGTGATAGTAGTACACTACATCTTCTCTAGTCCTTGTTATAGAAGGCATGTCATAGTTTAACTGGAGTTAATTCCATGTTAAACTTGATCATTTAAAAGGTCATTACAAGAAGCCTGACTATGTGTTCTTTTTCTACTAAGGAATTACTTACCCAAGATGTAATCCTGATAGGCTTGAAATCTCTCATAAAACAAAAGATTATCAGTGTGAAAAATATCTGGAAAAAGCACATTGCCATCTGGCACAGTCCTTCCTAAAGCAGTCCCTGGTTTGTCACGACTGCCATAATCACTACAGGAATCATCCTCTTCCTGGAGCACATCTGGAGAGGCAAACAGAAACAAAGTAAACCCCACAAACTGTCAGTTCAATGTAATCATTGCTCATTCCTCTATTCCCAAAGAATACCCTTTCAGCCCAAGATCTATCACTAGCCTGCTTTCTACAGCACATCTTAAGTTATTCTTGGTGAAGGGGCTAACTTGCTCTTTTCTTCAAAATATTTACCCTGTCTCCAGAAGAGGATCTCCCTTATTATTTCTTCCTGCCCTTAGGTACAGTTACATGCCAATTTATTCAATTCTGTATGCAAGATCAAAAATCCTTTCAGCAATACATTACCCATTCCTATACATACCGTGTCTGGGAAATGCAAATAGCATACTAACAAGGCATGGTATCAAGCAATAATACAAATGATTTATGAAGACATATAAAATCAGCTGATATCACACACAACTGATCCAAAATAATGCACAGAATGACTCTAAGCAAAGATCAAAACATTAGTAAGACACATTATAAAACTGCAGATACTAGCCCCAGCTGCAGATACATTTTCCCAGCTGCATTTTCCTTCTGTCTTTTCCTGTTCTTTAGCTTATTAAAATACAAAAAGTATTTTTGTCCTAACAAGTAACATCACCAGATGCAAAGTCTCCCTGGAGATTCCAAGCAACATATTTAGACAGAAGAAATAACATTGTCATTTCTGGTCCACTTAAATGGGCATTAGCTGAATCTTTACTTTGAAGGTCACGATACAACAGCAACAGCCCTTTAGAAGTCTTTAAAAAGATGTCTCCACTTGTGTTCCCATTACAAACCCTGAGCTCAGTCACTGTGGGTCCCTTAGTATCTCTCAGGCCTGGTCATCCATCAATTCAGAAAATATTAGCGATGGCTGCAGTAAACCAAGGGTGGGCAACGCCACTCAACAGATACTAAAAGCACCAATATCCTGCTACTAAGGCAGGGGAGTCACTTCCGGGAAAGCGTTTTTCCCTCTGTTAGCATTTCAAACTTACACGTGTTCCTGGACGCTGATTTAGATGCCTGCAGCATGCACCGCGTACCATCAGCCGCACACCATACGTTCATAACGACAAGGGGAAAAAAGTTGACTGCGTTTATACCCAGAAACGCCCCTCCGTCCCTCGCAAGGCACAATTTCCAGCCCTGTCCCTACCCCCAGGTGCCCGGGGACAGCCCTGGGCACCGCAGCCTCCGTACCAGCACCTGGACGGGGCGGGCTGGATGCAAGACACATCCTCCCCGAGAGGGCGGCTGAGCAGCGGGACAGGTTGCCCGGGAGGCCGCACAGTCTCTGTCCGTGGGGGTATTCAAGCGCCGTCCAGAGCAACTCTGAGCAGCCTGGCCTGATCTCAGTCCCTCGCCCCGCTGCAGCCGCTTGTCGCAGAGGCAGCTGCAGGCCCCCTGAGTGACCCGCGCGTCTCCTGCAGCGCTGCCCTGAGGCGGGACGGACGATGCCAGCGGCCCTCCCGCAGCTCGCCTCTCCCTTCCCAAGTCGGTAAGGTCACAGCCCCGCGGACGGCTCCTGCCCCACCCAGCCCCTCGGCAACTCCCGGGTAACCAGAAAGGGAAGCGGGCGGAGGCACCGGGGCGCGCCCAGCCGTAGGAGGCCCCGCGCTCTTCCTTCCCTGGGGGCGGCCGCCCAGGAAAGGGAGCCCCTACCTGGCTTCGCCTCCTCGGCGCGTTCCTGGGGGCCGGGGGTACTCAAGGCCGGCAGCAGACCCTGACCGCACTCCTGTGACCCCGCCAGCCCTGCGCTCCACGGCAGCTCCGGCCCCGGCTCAGCCATGCTGCTCACCCGCCCCTCCCGCTGAAATTTCAAACTGGCCCGGCAGCTAACCCTCTGCAACGTCACCGGCAGCGACCGCCCTGATTGGCTAGCGGCAGCCGCGGGCGAGCCCGGCCGCAACGGGAGGGCGGGCGGCGCCGGGGCCATTAGCGCCGGGGCCGGTGCGACAGTCCCCGTTAGGCCGGGTGTGGCGTTAGGGTCCGGCGCTGCTCCGACGGGCGTTCCCGTTACCCGCAGCGCCGTGACCGGTACAATTCCGCGTTCCAGAAGGCTGGCTCCCTCTGGAGCAGGGTGGCAGCCGGAACGGTCGGAAACGGGCTGTCAGTTGTGGCCAAACCGATCCGTTGGGTCTGTCCTTACCAGAGAACACGCCGAGTGCCGTCCCGGAGGGGATTCCACGGGAAGCCCAGTTTTGCTTAGCGCTCACCGGTTGCTATACAAAAGGCACCTGATCAAAATTTAAAGCACACGTTTTTTTCCCCCTGAATTTCTCAGTGCTTGCAACTGTGTGTCTCATCCATCTTGGCATCAGCATCTCTCATTCCTGCCTTGACATCTCTTCACGCCACCGGTTTTGAGCTCTGGTGCCACAAGTGCCCACGGGGATTCAAGTCAAAATGATGCGAGGCTGAGCAAAGCAGTTGGAAAACAATAATATTTAACTAAGGAGATCTTTTGCAAAGACAAGGCAACTGCAGGTCATTACAGACCTGGGGACAAGCAGGAACTAAAGGAGGAAAAAAAGTAAATCCAGATGCAGACTGGGCGAGCACAAGGCTGTTCATGTACCATACCTCTGCCAGCGCTGAAGCCGGTATGCCTGACAGGCACTGCAGGCCAGGCTTTAGAGAGCTGCTGCTGGCAATTCAATCATCTCATGTCAATGCCACACAACAACTATTTTTGACCTGTACCAGCCCCACAGGTTGTTGGCGTTATCAACACCTTTAACAAGTGTAGCAGTACACAGTGCAAATTTTAAATGGGGAAACATTAATTTCTCCTCCAGACTGGCTGATTTTCACGGAGTCGTGAAACACCCGCTTCAACACATGAAGGGCCACGAGGGGGCTGCCTTAGATTGCTGACAGCACGACTAACCAGCTGCCACCTTGGAGTTCCTACATCTTCACCTTCCTAACACTCATTAGTTTTGCAGCAGCGGCGCAATGCCTACAACACAGTGTGCACGTTCAGAGTAAAGCAAGAGCCCTATTCATCCCTACCTTACACGAGTCTGGGTTGCTGTAGGCCCACTGAAATCAACCCTTGCCCATCCCAACCCTGAAGAAAAGAGACTATCTTAGGCCCCAAGACTTTTCTGCAGTATGCCTTCAAAATTTAACCATTATACTGGGCATACTCATGTATTTTTCATCTATCATCATTATTTACAAAATTATACTAAACCATCTAAATCTTCCCCAAAAGGTTTTTTGATACAGGGGGTTAAAAGCAGACTGTATTTGTAAGTGAAGTGCCTGCAAATTGGTAAGTTTTAACTCAGTAAGAATTGGGAGTTTTTCCCTACTAAACCCACAATACCAGTGAACCCCCCCATGTTTAAAGAGTGAAGTGACACAGTTATTCACAGAAATTCTTTGCTATAAGTCCACAGAATTGAGATTCTGCAGTAGGCAACACACATTTGTTATATTCACACAGAAGAATGTCTCTGATATGAGCCAATTAAGTCAAATAAGGGTTTTGAATCCAACCTTGGCAACATGTACTAGCAAAATTGCCATCGGGCTGTACTGAATCTGAAGGAATAGATCAAAAAGAGAAAAATGAAAGAATAAGAACTAGTCTAATGGAGAGGAAAGATAATGGATGAACAGCAATAAGAACTTTGACAACAGGAATGGTAAGAAAGGCGATGTTTGGAAATGTACTGGAAAAGCAATATTCCACCTAAATGAAGGTGGACATCTTTTGGCACTTAGGTCTAAGGTACCCTGGTGAGAAGTTCCTTGTCTTGTACTTTTTTCAACACCTAAAATAAAAAGAGACTATCAGCATGAAAGGACAGAAATAGCAAACACAACAGGAGAAACAAATCAAGAGAGGTCAAATAAAAGGGAGGAAAAGCAGAATGCCAAAGATAGCCTGGAAGATACATGAAGCCAGAGTGAGTCTCTGAAAAAATCAGGAAATGTTTCTGTGACTATAGGAGCACATGAACAAGCTTTTTTTTTCCTGAACAAGGGAGCTAAATAAAGGAATCAGTAAAAGCATGAGGTGGATACAAAAGGAAAGAAAATGGATAGCAAGTGAAGAACAAGCAGAAAAACCCCTAATTCCATTATATATTTCAGATACCTGATGCTAAATCTCCACTGTTACTTATTTATGTATATAACCTTAGGCCAACAGTCTTGCCTATACATATAACTTGCATAACTGTATAACCATAGTAACTGTAAAGTTCTGGGTATGTAGGTTCCCCTATTATTTACATGTTTAGATTATTTTTTTTCTCCTCTAAAGAGATACAATGAATTCAGGGGGGGTTATCAGAGCTCACAATGGTAAGGTCAGTTCTTTCATACCTAGGTGAAACACTGGCACAACACTGCCAGCAGGACAATCCATTTATCCCTCTTCAGTTTTCAGCATAGCTGGGGACAGAACATGTTCTACTATCTAAGGCACTTCCACAATATCCAGTTAATTATCTACAGTACTTGCAATAGAGCTGTTTTACTTCAAAGAAACACAGGGACTGCAGCTGCAGGCAACTAAGGCATGGACTGATCAAGCTCCACTGTGTTCAAAAAACTCCACCACAGGTTTCTTTGCCCTCACATTGGATACAGAAACTCAGCTGTATTACTTTTGGAAACCTACTTCCTTGCACCTTGAGCATGCGTGCACAATGCAGACCATCAGTTATTTTCTTGAGCTTAAACAGCACTATAATGTTTATCTATCCAATTTATTCTTGACTGTGAATTAGTACTTTCCTGAGCCTCTTCTGCTAAGTCACTACCTTTAATCTCCTTTTGCACAGCAGGTTCCTCATTCCCCTCATCTCACTAGTTGCCCTTCTTAGCATTGTCTCCAACCTTACTTTCTTCTTGAGCAAGAGTGACCAGGTCTGTGTGAAGTGCAGAGGACTGGCAAGACTTCACACTGAACATTAATGCTCTTGAGTTTGAAAGGAGGAAGAGAAAGTGGCTGCCCTCCCACTTTCTATCTACTCAGCTCTCACATTTTTGAATGAAATCTCATTTCTGTTGCTCCCATCAATGAGATACGTGCACTTCAGTCAAATAGATGCTTCTAAAACCCCTAACCTTATCTTAGGCCCCAAATGTATTTGCTCAGCTGCCTTTCCCTTGAAATATTAAAACAGTGAAGAGTGCTAGCATGCAGAATTCAGACTTTTGAAAAGTGACATAACCTTCACTTAAAAACATGATATGGTAAATATATTGTGTGAATCACAGAAGACAATTAATTGCTTTACAACAATTAATGCAAGTGCAGCTACCTAAACCTAAGGAGATGTAGAGAGGAACTAGTGTCTTAGTACTAAAAATTAATTTTCTTTTGGTATTGCACTAGTTTTAACTGAAAGAAGACAATGATAAAACTGATCCCACGTGTGGGATTTGGCCAGTCTGGGTGTCCTGACAACACACACATCAAGCTGTCGAATTACAGTAGCTCAAATGTGGTGCCACAGAAGCATCAAGACAACTGTGTTGACTCAAAGCCCGGTGGTAGCCCACAGCCCTGGTTAAGAGACACAGAAGGGCTGCTGAAGCTCACATATGCAAGTCAGCCTACAGGACTGATGTGCAATGGAAAATCACTGCTGTGTAAAATTATGCTGAGCTGCTGCTTCCGCTCTCCATAGTGGAGGTCTGATGGCTGCCCATTAAAGATAAGAACATGCAGTTCAGAGGGTCAGGGTAGCCTTTCCTTTTATATTTGGGGTTAGGGAAAAAAAAACCCCAACAAAACCAAATTCATCTACAGAAATATGTGTAGGATAACGAACTTACTCAATTTCTCTGGACCAGAACTACGTTATGTGCCACTGATTGCACTGGAGCATTGTCTGTTCATGCCAACTGAAAATTGGATTTCAAAGTTAAAAACCTGAAGAAAAATATCAGCGTATTTTATTCAGTGTTCCTATTAAAAAAAAAACCAAACAAACCATAAATCTTAATTCTAATTCACCAGTGGAAGATAAACCCTTTGATATTAGTCCTCTTTTATGGACAAACATATATCTCAGTTGAGAGCACAGGCTATTTCTGCTTTGAGATGTATTAAAATAATATCTTCTTTGTCATGTCTCATTACAAGGCAACCTTAAAATACTAATAGAATCAAAAGATGAAATTATTTTATTTTATATAATGAAAAAAATTTGTTAGTTAATATAAGGCTTGCAAATTGGAAAATGTCTATCAAATGTGTGGAATAAGCAGTTGAGACAAGTCAGCAGAGATGTAATAGCAATGGGAAAGAAACTATAAATATGCACAAAAGACCAAAAAAAACTAAGAGAGTGCTACATGAGACTAAAAAAATTCTGTGTACTTTTCCTTGTCTTGATACAAATTTTCTTTGTTGCCATGGCAATCACTTTAGTCTCTCTAGGCCTCCATTTGCCCAGTATAAAATGCAGATAACATTTTTTACTGCATATGTTTCATTAATTCATTTGCAAACCACTTTTATGTCTGGGGATGAATGGTGCCATAGCTATAGATTGCTGTTAATTAGTTGGGTTATTAGCTATAACTGTTCTGTGGCAGGTATTTCATCAGGTTTTTAGATTTCCTTTTATAGCTGCATAAATGTAAACCATTGTAAGCCTAAATAAATTTAATCTAACCAGAAAAGCAATTAAACTTTTGAAAACCTGTAGAGTTGAATTCCTTCAAAAAGTCAAATCTACTTATTTTTTATGAACTATTTTGGAACTTCATGCATGAGTTTTCTCCTCATCCAAATGTCTACATTTGTGAAAGATCAATATCTGACTTCCAGAAATCAGAAAAATTAGAGCTGGAAATTGCCTGTTTGCATCACTGCTGCTCTCTTTATTAACAGCGGATGCTTTCTCTAGTGTTTAGTGTGATTTGAGTAGTTTTCAGAATCTTTTCACATTGGCTAAGCTACTGGGTGGCCATAGAATTGGTCTAACAGCCACTTTACTTTTTACAATCCCAATAACAACATTGATTATTTGAATGTTCATAGAATCATAGAATTCTTTGGGTTAGAAGGAATCTCAAAGATCATCTAGATCCAGAGATCCTCTAGACCCTTCTTTTCTTGCAATTCAACAGATTCCAAGATAGTCACTACTTTGTCTACTGAGTGTTGAATTTCTCTTAACTACAAGCATGCCTAGTATTGCCAACTCCTTCCTTTTCAGAAATGCACGTTTCAGCTGGCTGATCTTGGAAACTGAACCTCTGCTCCTCTTAGCAAGGAGTTAGTAAAACAGATTTTAGCCTTTTTGCTCAATCAAGAAGATGTTACAGTACTGTTTTCATTTACCCCTCCACATGTTTTCAAGTTCCACTAAAGAGCAGGCAAGATGTTTGAGTAGAACTGGGTCCACCTGAAGACTGATATAATTTAGGAGCATTTTTGTTTGGTTTGTGGGGGGTTTTTTAATTATTATTCACATTACCAAGATGTATCTGCCTCTCAGCCATGCTTTCATCTCAGGGAACATACAGTCTAGATACTGACTTACAGAAGGAATCTACATAATGACAGAAAATTCAGTTCATAGAATCATAGAATCATAGAATGGTCTGGGTTGGAAGGGACCCCAAGGATCATAGAGCTCCAACCCCCCTGCCACAGGCAGGGCCACCAACCTCCAGGCCTGGAGCTACACAAGGTTGCCCAGGGCCCCATCCAACCTGGCCTTGAACACTTCCAGGGACAGCACATCCACTACTTCTCTGGGCAGCCTGTTCCAGCCCCTCACCACTCTTTCTGTAAAAAACTTCCCCCTAATATCTAATCTAACCCTTCCTTCCTTTAGTTTTAATCCATCCCCCCTTGTCCTGCCATTATCTGCTCTTTTAAAAAGTTGAATCCCCTCCTGCTTATAAGTTCCCTTCAGGTACTGGCAGGCTGCAATGAGGTCCCCCCGCAGCCTTCTCTTCTCCCGGCTGAACAAGCCCAGCTCCCTCAGCCTCTCTTTGTAGGGCAGATGCTCCAGCCCTCTAATCATCCTTGTGGCCCTCTATGCAGATTACTTGACTAAAATGCATCTTAAAAACCAGTGCTATTGATCATGCTCCCTCGGTATTGGGTAGGCCTTGTATCTGCTTACTCTGTTCTGGAGGAAGGTCTGAAAAGATCAGCACCCTTTTTTTAAACTTTCAAAGTTGTCAAGATACACAGACAGACAGACTGAGTATTACACAAGGTGTTCCTCAGCTGACTGCAGAGATACCACAGGAACACAGCCAATAACAAAAGGTTTTATTTCTTTGGAGACAAACAATAGGCAGGCAGATTTTCCAACAGATGTTAAAACTGAAATGGAGTGGGAATAAATAGAGAGTTTGGGCAAAAGTGGAAATTGTAAACAGGCTTCAGCTTTATGACTAACACTGTGAGATTCATTTATTAGACATTGTGTAACAGAGCAAGCACTGTATTTTGCCCTATTACTGTCAAAATTTTCATTGGCATTAGTAAGAATAGTCATCATTGCCATCACTAGCCCCTTAACCTTCTGTCCCCCTAGAGCTGCTGACCACATCTCTGAAAGAATAGCAAAGATGCACTGAATAAAGCCAAGGATGAAATCATGACTACTGCAGATGCAGAACGCAACAAATCATTAGGCATAATTATGTCAGGAAGAAGGGATGCTTGAAAAGAATGAAAATTGCTTGCACTAGTGATTTTGCATGATCATTGCACCTCTTCATTCACTTAAACAAAATAAAATTTACTAATGATGCAAAAGAATGCAGCTGTTGGTGATGGGAGACGTTGTTTTGATCAACACTTCCTTTCCTTTCAGTTAAAATTTAGACCATGGCTGTTTAAAAGCAATTCTCCTATAATTTTGTGATAGTTCAAGTGCTTTAGGGTCTCTTTTTCCAAAGGACAGCTGTGCCGTTACCATCTTGACAGCTAATGTGGAGTAATGAAGGCTCTCGGGTCTTAAAAATTACCTCCTGAAGTGTGTCAGAAAAGAGATCAATTAGCATGAAGTGATTTCTGACAAACACTTGTCAGTGGGCTTATGATTATGTCTTAACAGATGGTAGTTTGAAAGGTTGGAACTAACTGAAGTGTGCTACTTTGATAGTCAGAGCAGGGATAGGCAGCCAGTTCTTTCTGGGCATTATAACCCAGAACAAAGTATGCACAGGCACACCGGACTCTGCTACTTGCTTTGCTGTTGATTTGCTTCTTTGTGCTCTGCAATCTGCTTAGTAATTCCTGCATAATCAAGATTAGTTTACTACATAGTACATAAATGTGTATATAGAACACTGATGCAACATACAACTACATACATATTCCAATTACAAGGTCAATTCTTTTTGTAATGGAGTTTTTAAAATATTTTGGAATTCTAAAAATATTTTTAAGGCATTTCAGGAAAAAATGTTGCAAACAAAATACAGGTTTTCTGCTCAGTACAGCAGCCTGTAGTTTATAAACAATAACATATGTGACCCAGTGATCCCTAAAACCCACAATCTATTAATCTAAATAAATTTTTTATCAATCTTACTTTTTACAGTTAGAATGGCATGTATGTATACATAGGTATCCATAAGTGTACACACTTCCAGGTCCTCAAAAAATCTTAGTAACAAATGATCAGGATGAAAGTAATTATTTTATGTGGTTGCCATAGTTTGCTGCAGTGGGGGGGTGTCTTTTTTTGTTTCTGTTTTAGTAAATGGAATTTATTTTATGTAATATGGAACTTCTGGGAGACCTAAACCACTCATAAATTGGATCAAATTCAATTAACAGAATGGCCTGTATCAAAAAGGAGGGGTTTTTCCCCCAAAATATAAAAATATGTCTTAGTTATTGAGTAAAATGTTTTAATTAAAATATGAGAATGAATAGATGCATTTCAACCTGTATATACTGTCTTCAAATTATACCTAAATGAATAATGATTAATAGGCTGAATCTAAAACAAAGTATTATCTTTCTTCTGAATGAACTCTCTAGTTTTACCCAAACCAATTTTTCTTCTGGTGGCTCTTTCAGTAGCTGGAAATTTTACCTTTCAAAAACAGGGCCTTATTTACTTACAAAATAAAAATTATACTTTTTAAAGTAGTTGAAGCCACTGTATTTCTTTCCTTTGCACACATCACCACTCTGTAATAGTGTCTGTAATGTAGAACAAATTTCCACTAAAATGGAAAATACACCTTGTCCAGCCACCAAAAAAAAAAAAGTAGTCCAAGATCTTGATGTTGTTTGTATGTCTTCTTTTAGATATGCCATTTTTAGATATACCTTTTTTGTTTGTAGCAAAGGAGAACACTGTGTGCTGATGAGAATCTGTTGTTATGTCTGTACAGTCAGGCTTCTTCACAAAATGACTAAAGATTGTCCTTAAATTAAGACTACTGCTAATGAACTGTCCTCCTTGCTAGCTTTCCTCCTAGCCTTCTGACACAGGAAAAACACAGTGAAAATACCCATCATTGCAAGCAGATACATATAAGTAAAAATTCCCAATGAGAAAAATAGTCTTAACTATTTCAAAAGTGTGCAGTCAGTAATGTTGTAAGCTCCCTCACACATAACATTACGCAGGTAACACTGTGCTGGACAGCAGTATCTCCCCAGGCTCAGTCCAGTTCAGAGTCTTATCTACCATGTACAGCCCCTGGCATTATGCAACAATGCTTACAGGAAATGCACAAGCATCTTAAAACAACGGCACATCCATCCTTCTTACACCCTTGTGGGGTCTAGAAAATCCTATTTGCACAGAGGACCCCATTTCCCAGACTAGCAAACACTCATGCTCCACAGTCTCAACTAGTAGGGGCTTTGCTCAGGTAACCCCCAAGAAGCATTTCAATAAAACCAAATATTTTCAAATAGAGGATTAAAAGTTTACTCTTCCAGTTCTATGTACCTTACGTGATCATTTGCAACTCAAAAGAAGATGGACAGAGACAGCTTTGAAGCTTCTGCATCCCTCAAAATCTGATTGACTCATGAATTGAGTACTTTAGACTATACCCAAGGAGAATGGACAGTGAAATGGCAGATTAAATGCCCCAGTGACAAACAGAATGGAATGTTGATGAAAAGACAACTGAGACACTCAGATGCATTAGTGGTTTTTGAATAAAATGTTGCCACTCAACAAACCAGCCTCAAAGAGCAGCATGTCCACAGAAAGAATGTGTGTGCAAGGAACAGGACAGAAAACAACAGGCAAATTCGTGTGTTCTCACATACACAGAGGTCTGTGGCTTGTTAACCCCATATTTAAAAAAATAGGGGGAAACAAAAGAGATTCTTTCAGTGTGTGACCAAAGTGAATTAGTGTCTGGAAAGACTTTGCACCAAGAGAGAATGAAATTGAGCCTGTTAATTCAAGCATTAAATTGTTTTAACACGTAAAATTAATGACTTTTTCACACGCATAATAGTGCACATTGTTCTATGAGAAGCTGGTCCTGGTTTCTGAGAGAAGACAGATAACTGTGATGAAAAATATATTATCAAAGAATTTACAGCCAGCTCGTGAGCGAGAGAATGTCACTTTGGTATTCTAATAGGAAGAGTTCTCATTCAGATTGTTTGGCTTTGTATTTTTCTATTATAACTGCCCTTCCATTTAGAAACAGAGAAAGATCACTAAGAATAATTTGTTCTCTCACTTCTTTTCACTAGCAGAAAACAGAATCGTTCGCCTTCAGCATCAGCTGCTTTTGCATATTCCAGCAGAAAATACTGCACTTGGTGTTTCTCCACTAGGAAGACAGATACTGGGGGTACCCAGGGTCACACCAATCTAATTCTCCAGCTATTTCCAATTTTATAAATGGGCAGAAGTTAAATGTTTCAACCATGAGAGAATGAGGTCTCCATACTTCTTAATTCCTTTTTATACTGCAAGGTTCCTTTGTCCCAAGAAAATTCCTCGGGGAGAAGACTGCACAGTCTTCTCACAGCTTGATGATTTCCAGCTTCTGAAGCTGCAATGACCACAATGCTGACCAGTGATGGGAGGACTTTCACTATCACATCCAAAGTTAAATCATTCAGTAGAAAGTCTTCGTGGTCTGAGTCACCCTATCATCTGTGTATCCATGTATTTCAAGTCTCCAAGATGCGGAACTGTTGAAAACATTGGATGATCAGTTTTGGATGATACCTGACCGGTGTCCTCAGGGTACCAGGTAGCACATACCACTGCTCCACAGCACCTGAGTCACGTCAAAGCCGCTTACTAGTGCAAAAGGAACATTAATAATGGCAACCCAGCAGGTTTGCTGATGGTGAAAGGGTTGCTGTCAGCAGTAGGAAGTCCAGCAGGAGGCTGTCACTATTGGTGCACCTCAGGTGCTGACAGTGGGGCTGACAATGTTTAACCTCTGCATGACCTGGATGATGAGCAGAGTGCACCCTCAGCAAGTCTGCAGATGACACAAAACCAGAGGAAGTGGTGGAGAGATGGAAATGCTCATCCTACTATATGCTTTAAACAAAAATTCTTCTCATGCTGATGCCATTTAAATGAACAGCAATATAAGAAAAAATACTTGCATTGTTAAAGTTCTATTAAAATACCAATATTAATAATTAGTATTAGATAGCTAAAGCTCTTATTATAGTTTAGCTCTTTGCTATTTGAAACAAAGGGCAACTTAAAAACAAAGATTGCTCCTTAGATAAAAACCTCAGCCCTATACATGGTAGGTCAGTGGTCCCATCTGTTGTTGGAACAAAGCTTTGGGGAAGCAAACAAGAAAAATCCAATTAAAGCTGCAACAAAACACATGCAGTAGAGGGTGTCCTAATTCCCACAGCTCCCAGGCAGGGCTGCTCTAGTGTACTCAGCACCTGTTCAAAGAGCTGGTGTCACGGGGAAGTGCGGATGTGCTCAGCAGGGTGGGAAAGTGGCTGGCAGCATGGTGTTCTCAGTGGATGAAAAAATTTGTGTTCATGATGATGCTGATGAATAAAGGCTGACTGACTAACAGCCTGCCCATGTCCTGTCTCATCTTTAACATACTAAATATGCAGCTTCCTGCTAGACAGATAACACTCAAGCACTCCCAATCTTGCATAGGAAAAGCATCTTTTACTAACTTTCCTCTATTGGTATCAACCCTTCTGCAACACTTATAACTGTACCTCTAGCATGTGCTTGTCACTGATATGTTATCCTTACATTATCTAAGTCCATTTAAAGTAATACCTAAGTTCATCATGCCGCAGTGAAAACACCAGTGGCAACTGTATGTTGGTCACCAGTACTGCAGTGCCCTGCAAGGCACACGATCTCATTTTCCTCCTGAAGTCTGGAGGAATGAACCTCTTTCAGCAGGCACTGAAGTACAGCCGATGACCCAAAAAGCCTTTGCAGGTCTATCAACAATACACTTCTAATAACTGTACTCAGTGAGAGAACACGCTTTTGATGAGCCTGCAGATAGGCTTCTCTCAAAGACTTCCAAGCAATGGCACAGCTGTAATTCCCTGCATGTGGGAATTCATAAAGGTAATGTTCCCATCTGTGAGAATTCATAAAAAGATGATGTGGTCCAGGGCTTAACACTGGTACCTAGCCAGACCTATCTCTGAGAAGATTAGGCAGGGAGAGAGAATGCTTTTGTTCAGATCTCTGTTTCTGAGAACAGAAAGAGGTTTTCTCTAACTGTGTCAAACAAACCTGGTCCAAAATGGAATATCCAGTATCTACATAAATTTGATTTCTTTATGCCTCATCAATCCTGATCTTTCACTATTTCCTTGAGCTTATCCAGCCTTATTCTCAATGGAATTCTGTATAATACCAACATACAACCAGGCTTTTCAAAATATATAGTAGGACAAAATGCAATGTCCCAAATATTCCAATGGTAAGATAGAAATAAGACACTGTACTCATTGCTTGCCAGTTAGCCTAGTAAAGACTTGTCACAACCCACTGCCAGGAGAATGAAAAAAAAAAAAACCCACCCCAACCAGTATCTCTTAATACTGAATCTGGTTATTCTTGTCACTAATCACACTGCAATGCTACTTTTATTGAGCTGCATACTGCATGGGAACTAAAAAGTCCTGCAGCAACTTGCATAGCCAGGACAAAAAACATACAAGTGAGGCTGAAAGACCCAAACAGTAGCACAAATTCAAGCACAAACAGTGACTTTTAAGGGAGGACATAAAAAGTGTTCTCTCTCTCTTGTGTGTGTGTATATATATATATATATATGCATGCAGACACCTTACTTAATCTAGAAAAAGACAACCATAGAAAATACTATAGCTGCACCCAAAAAAGCATAAATTATTCAAAGCCACTTATTTCTTAGGCACTAGAAAGAAAAGTATAGCAAGAATTACATCTGTGAATAGAAATAGCTTCTGGGAAAGTCAGGTTAGCCTAAATGCTGTACATGCATGGTATTTTCTTATGCTCTACTTACATTACTCATCTAATCTTTCTGAGGCCTTAGACTTCTTCACAATTAACTTACAGAGTAAGAAGGCTCAGTCTGGCACCACTTCTATCTTCTAAATCAAATCTTTTCAAAATAGTTTCTCAGCATGGTTCCTAGTTGTAAGCATAACAAGAAGTCCAACAGCTCACAGAATCTCCTGCGTTGGAAGGGACCCATAAGGATCATTGAGTCCAACTCCTGGCTCCACACAGGGCCAGACAAGTCAGAGCATGGGACTGAGTGCATCGTCCAGATGCTTCTTGAACTCAGACAAGCTGGGTGCTGTGACCCCTTCCCTGGTGGTGAATCATGAACTTTGCATATAAATGAGAACTTCAAATGTACAAATACCTGCTCAGAAACAGGAAACCATGCCCAAATTACTGTTTTACATAGTCTGGTCATCTCATGATCCAAATTTTTTAAGTCAGTTTATCACCCACTGTATGGTAACTCACTAACTTCATTTGCAGTCAGGTGTCATAATATTTTAAAACTATATTAACTCAGTACCTAATGTAAAGTACAAATGCACTGCATCACTTCATGCCTGAGATGTTATTACTACCTAAAATTAACTTTATGTTACCTACTAATTTAGGATGATATGTAATTAATTAGAAGAATGCTAAGAAACAGTATGTAATGAAAGACATGAATGCAGCATACTACAGAAGAACACTAATAAGGTTATCTTAGAAGCATAACCAAGTGCTTTAACCCAGACCTCATTACTTGTGTTATCAATCATAGCATTAGAAAGTTTCAGTTAATACCTAGACCTTGCCTCTTACTTTACTGTCACTCTTCAGTGACAACTGAATGTCCTCTTGTCCATGATGTTCAAATTTTCTTTTTACACATACATAAAATGCCAGCAGCACTGTACATCTGGTCGTGGCCTGTGCAGAAAGCAGCATGCCTTAAAACTGCATTGAACACTTACTGCATTTTACACTTGCCTGGCCTTTTATTCAGTTCTCTGACTAATCCACTTGAAACATAAACACTGTATGCTTTCTTGTTCTATTTCTACTGGTAACTGTCCAGCTTTTTTGGAAGTGACTATGACTGGGTATTAGGAGATTGGCCCTCGAGTTCTTGGCACCATCTAGCCAGCATCTTCATTTTTCTGACTTTGGCAATGCAACTTTGGGCTGGTGTTCCTGGCTTGCAGTTTTCTTTGTACTCCTGGGTAACAGTACAAAAGACATTGTGCTGTAAATCCATCTGTGGCCAGCAGTGTGACTATTCCTGGAGGGAAGAAGATGAAGAGGCCAGCCTGGAAAAGGCAGCCTCTGCAGGGAACAGCCATTTACTGAAAATGACATATTTTTGAATTTTAGTCCTAAAGTAATAAAGAAATTGTGGCCACATATAAATAAACAGTAATAGGCATTGTCCTCCAAGTTATCCAATGTGAGGAAAAAGAGTAGCCAGGACAGAAATTCACTAATAGGTCATACACTGTGTCACACACACCTTCTTCAGCTATGAGGTGAAGGCTGTCTGCAATAACACTGCATTGCCAAGCCACTGGCTGCATCGCTGAGACACCCGTTGCAGGCTGGTAGTTTGCTACTGGAAGCTGTGAAGAAATGAAAGGATGGCATTCTACAGCTGAAGAAGTTCATCACCACACCCAGACTGCCTCTCCCCTGATGTGCTTGTAGTACAGACATGCACACAGTCACCTTTTTTTTTTCTCTTGTTTTCTTCAGATGAAAACCTTTATCATTCAGTGTTCCAGTTCCATGCAGGTCAAAAACAAACACCATCAGAAGTAACACTTGGTTTTCAAGTGAGATCCCATCTCATTGGCTTATCTGAGGACAGAAGTAGATCCTTCAAAACATGAATGTTTTGTCGGAACCAAAGCAGATGGGAGGGACACAGACTACTGAAGTAGCAGCTGGAAAAGGCAGCTGGTTCATTTAAAGCAGGCAGCAGCTCGACTTGTTTTTAGGGAGTCTTATTAGCAAACTGGAACTAGAATAGAGACTGCTCAGGATTTGGTGATGAATGTTCTATTCTGATGCCTCTGAAGCTGAGAAGAGCACGAACTGTTCAGGGTGTGTCTCTCCTGACACTAGCTTAGGAGCAAAGTTTGTGCAAGATTTTGAATAAGAAAATCAGGCTGCTATCAACATATCAAATGATGAGACCAAATTAAAAGCCAAGACGATGGCCATAAGGAAAAAACAGTTATTTTTCTTAGTTTCATGTCACAGATAAATAAGTGGAAAAATACTTTAAGATTACATCCTCTGGTTGGTTTTATTACAAATGACCTCCTGATTGCCAAGAATCCCAGTCATTGGGCACCTCTACTGTGAAAAGTTCTCATGCAGACATAATCTTTGCATAATGACTAAAGAAGATAATCCTAGGAGAAAAACAAAGCAAATCAAAACCAAAGGTGCCTAACAGCCACACATCCACAGATGTTGATGAATTACATTGTAAGCTGTGAGAGCTTTTCCTTATGGAGTAGATTCTGCTCATCTTACAACCTCCTACTGTTCAAACATTCCTGTTAACACTGAAAAGAAAGAGGTGGTACACAGCCTGAACGGATGCATCAGAGCTCAGCTCTAACTGTAAGGAGCCCTTGAACACTTACCTAGTCGAGGAAGAGAATCTCACATAGGAACAATTGCCAAGAATAACTATTCTTAACAATTGCACTATCATTTGGCATTTACTGTGGTGCCACCTCTCAGACAAACCAGCACAGTCTTCATTATTATTGGTTTAGGTATAAAAATCTTCTAGTACTTTTTCTCAGGTTAGGTCCTCACTGAAGTCACTGGTAAAAGGTTCACTGGTAAGACAGAGCAGACAAGGGCAATTAGAAATTGGCAGTGGAATACTTTAGAATACCTTATTCTAATAGGCGACTGGAGAGAGAAAAGGAGAACATTTTAAGTATAGAGAGAATTATTATACCCTTTTCACCTTGAAATTTTCCAAAAAATTTGTTCACCCTGTCCATGGAATAAGTAAAGCTATTGCCATGTCAGACAAATGCTTCTGAAGGAATAGGGTGGTGAGGCACTGGAACAGGTTGCCCAGAGAGGTTGTGGAAGCCCCATCCCTGGAGGTGTTCAAGGCCAGGTTGGATGGGGCTTTGGGCAACCTGGTCTAATGAAAGTGTCCCTGCCCATGGCAGGGAAGATGGAACTAGATGATCTTTGAGGTCCCTTCCAACGCAAAACATTCCATGATTCTGTGATCTGATGGAAAAAAATCCATTAATCTCTATGATGAGCTGAAAAGTTCCTCACATGGCTAGAAGTGCAGCACATCCGTTTCAATTTTATTCTTTGTACAAATAATAAGAGCTGAACTCATCATCAAAGACCAGTAATACTTTCTTCAATCTACCATAAAAGCTAGTTTTTCTCACTGATGTGAGAAAAGAAATATAGAAGCAGAGAAAATAAGGCAGATGCCTGAAAAGAATCAAGACATGTTACCTTCAGCATTAAATTATCCCTCCAGACCCAGACTGTATTTACATATAAATTCAGCACAGCATGGGGGGCATGGCTGATTTTGTTCATTAACTCCATTATCTCCATGTAAATCAATCTATACCTAAAGTATTTTGTCAAAGAGGGGATAAACAATTTGTTGAACTGGGATCTGAGTATGCCAACAGGAAGTCCAGATCATCTTTCACCCTAAGTACTTCAATATGAGATCACCTAGATTTTGCAGAGAAAAGAGGTATAGGAAATGTCATCTTATTACTGAAGAGATGTCTGCAAATAAAAAAAAAAAGTTGTGTCATTTCAGGATGTTTTTAACAGAACTGCAAGAAAGGTCATCCTGAATGTGGGATATCACAGAATTGTAGGGGTTGGAAGGGACCTCGAGAGATCATCAGGTCCAACCCCCCAATATGGGGAGAAAAGGAAAGAAACTGGGAAAAGAATGGAAAGCAAGCAGAAAAAGGGCCTGCACTGTGTTTTGGGTATTGTGAAAGACATTTGTATTTTTACCAGCAAAGCACACTCTTCTGCAGAATGTACAATTGTGCTCTCCCTGCATGTGGCTGGCACTTGATTTTTCATGTGTGTACCACATGCTGCACTTACGTGGTCGTGGGCATGTTCTGTGTCACAGAAAGCTCCAGAATTTGTCGTATCAGTGCACATTTGTGGATTTTACCTTTCTTATAATGAAGAATTCAGCAGGATGAATCCTATCATAGGGTTTGTTCAGAATTCTAGCAAGTTTTTTCTGTGTGATTTTAAACAATGGTTTAACTGTGGTAGGGTAATTGGGAAAAACTATGAAGTAGATATGTCTCCATTTCTCTATTATAAATTGCACATTTCAAGTGTCCTATCATTTTTCTGGTGGTTTATTTTATCTAAGAAACATTTCTATAGCTGCAGAAGTGTAAACATAACAATAAAATATCTTATCTGCTTGATTTCTATTTATTTTGCCTTAACTTTAAATGAGGTTTATTACTGGAATAAGTGTGAATGTTATCTTAAGAGACCTTATAACATGCAGGAAAGAAAGCTAAGTGCAGGAATTTGATCTATGACTAGACTAGATGTGAATGAGGTTCCCATTATTTAATACATCACATTATGACAGGGTGCTATCACACTTCTTGTTCCCAGTCATCATGAACCTTATCAAGACAGCTCACACTTGGAAAAGAAAAATGAATATAGATTTGACTTTCATATGTCTCTGGATACAAAACCAGCCAAAAGCAATCCAGCTGCTCAACAAACAGGACCCTAAGATTATATATACACTGGCAAAACAAAATCCCTGCTCCACATTTGCTAAGTAAGATTTCAAGGCTACATTTGAATATGCACAGTCAGGTTCCCATTCCTACTCAGAGCCTACAACATCAGTGGGAGTGTCTATCCAATATAATAGCATTAAATCCATGGACTATTATCCCCCAGTCTCTTGAAATCACTGTCTTGTTCCTCCAGTTATACTTAGGCCTGTTTTAGACCTTAGGTGTGTTTTCACCTTCTCTGCTCTTCAGATTCCCTTCAGCTACCAGACTGGCAGTGCCCCTCTTCCTGGTACAGAGCACTAGCAATAGCAGTAATCAGGGTCTGTCTATCCTGCTGTGACTGAATGCCATAGCATCTCCCAGGAATATATACTGGACAGTAACTGAGAAGATGGCTATCAAGTTTAAAGACCACAAATCTGCTCTGCACTGAGAGATATGGAACTCAGAGATGACTGCCACAAACCACAAATTAATTTGTTGTCCTGTGTTAAGGCAGGAGGTTATTGAGCTTCTCATTAACACCATGGCCATGCAACAGTTACTTCAAATTCTTAACAAATTACAGCAGATGACAACACAATACAAGCAACAAAAACTACAGTGTAAATCTCTGACCATCAGGCATACTGTTCCATCTGGAAGTCAGACCGTGGTTTCCTAAAGCCTTGAACATAGAACCAGAGAGAAGACTTAAAATCCAAATTATTTTTTACCTCCAGCTACATGTATCCACTTCTAAATTATACTCCTTCTCTTCTCCACTCTGGTTTGCCATATCCTGACCCATCTGGGATATTACCTGAACGCTCTAAGTGCCATCACCTGACTGCACACCCCAGTATCTTGGAAGAACCATCAATGGAAAGGCATTCCCCAGGGGCTGTCCTGGGAACACAGTACTGAAAAGGGCTCAAGTCATGTCATAGTGCTTCCAGACTTCATGGGTAACTGTAATGTATATGCCCCAGCCATGACAGTGCATAATACTCTCTGAAATTCACTCTTAACTACACACAAGCTGACAGGAGAGGAAGCAACACTTTCAAACTCCAGTTGCTAAATTCCCAGTTTTAGAATTTTCATCAACAAGTAATTTGTGTTGCCAGAATTGTACATCACTGAGGGGCAGCCTTAAGAAATGTTGCATCCCCACTGTGCCTAATTAGCAAGTCAGCACTTGAACTTTGTTTGGCTCAGATGTGACTGAACAGGATGGAGTTTAAGGAGACAAAAACCCAAAGCATATGTTTATATCTTAGTTTTATGGCTTTTATTTTCCCAAGAACATGTGTTCAACTTTTAGTTATCCTTTCAACTTCAAAAGCTTATCTCAATAGGCAAAATGGAAGCAGTGTTATTTCAACCATGTCATTTTGTCTGAGGATATTAAAACAGATGTCCACTAAGTTGGCATAATTATGGACATTGTCCAGGAAACTGGAAATATAAGATTACATTCCCAAGAAGGCAGAGATACATTAGATTTCTATTCATTCTATTAACATTCAAAAGCTCACTGTACAGAAGTGCTTAAGGGCATAGAGTACATAAATAAAAACCTCTTAATCTCTAAAAGGTAAAAACTTACTGAACAGGTAAATAATATATGTGATCATTCCAAAGAATTTACTCTGTTTCCCAGTAGCAGTCTTTTTCATTTTATTACACTGGAATTGTGTTATTAACCTGCTACAATCTAGTTGGTTACGATTCTACTCTTGTCAGGGAGCTGCTTCTTACACTAAGAGTTATTGAGGATTATTTGTATCCTGTTCTAAAGGAATTACTCTCTAAAATTTAGCAGAGCAGATTTCTCATCATCCTGCTTAGAAGCAAGATTAAAAACTAAATTTGATGAATCTACACCATGTCAACAGTCCCATCAGATAGGCATAGATGAGTGAGTATTCACCTCAGGCATCTCATTGAAGTTCCAGTGTTCAAAGCCTAGGTTACTGCATAGGCCTCTCAGAAGCACAAAGCACAAGCTGTGGTGTCCTGATTAACCTTGAGAGGCACCTAATCTATAAACTCAGTCAGCAGAATCTGGTAATTTACAGCAATGTCCCTGTAGAGAAATAGGTGAAACCCATATGTAATTCACTTACAGTTTAGACTGGGTTGTGAAGCTATGCAAAGAAAACAGATAATTCTCATTGATTTCTATAAATCCTAGATCACTTTCTTCTTCTGACCATCTCTCAAATATTTAACAATCAGCACCAGACAAATAATCCACTCAAATCTAGATTTTGACTCTCACAGGCTGTATACACAGGTTGCTGTGATGATGATTTGAAGGCTATGAATATGCAGAGCAATGTCACAAGCTGTTTTTTATGAGTCAGACATAATAAATGCATGCTTATTGAAAGGTCACTCCTTTAATTTCCTGGTTGAAAGGTGAAAACTTTTGTGAAAGGTTTAGGAAAAAAAATTAATTTTTTTAATAAACAGAGTGAGGTCACTTAGCACCTAGAAGGAAGCATAAATCAAATCAAGAGTTAAACCAAAATGTTAATATTAACAGCTGAATGAAGATAAAAGGGGATGGAATTCACATTTTTGAGTTGGCACTGAAGGCTGGTTCAATGATTATAAAATTCTAAGAACAAGATAATCCTCCCTGACAATAATTACCAGGTCCTGATACTAGCAAGAAAAGGGCATTTTTATTATTACAGCTGTGTGTACCAGAAATGTTATTACCTATTAAAAGGCCTCTATTATTCTGCTGTCTGTTACCCTCTGGTAACGAAGTCTTTACGATTTGACAACTCATTCTTTAATTGTCACCCCATGCTAACCTCTAGTTCACAGCCACTTTGTGAGCTGAGTTTTCATATATTATACGTATTATGTACAGAGTTTTCTAGGCTTTCACCTTTGGTATGATCTTTATCTCTCTAAGTGACATTCTTCTACGTGGGCAGGCCATGGCTTCAGAGAATGCTTTGTGGAGTGATCAATTACACTCCATGTTCTTTTGACAAGGGAAGAGTATCCTTATGATCAAGCATCTCTATAATCCTGAATTTTGCAAGTCACCACTGAGACATATCAGCTCTCACATTTGGCATTAAGAAGGCTGCAATGCTAATTATCCTGCAATTCCTCAACTTGCTCTCAGGAGTAACTTTTAAGATCCCATAGGTACCAGCTCTGTAGCCTGTTCTAGTGCTTGGGAACACTTTCAGTGAAAAAAATATTTCCTAATATCCAATCTCCCCTCGCACAACTTGAGGCCATTTCCTCTTATCCTATCATTTGTTACTTGGGAGAAGATGCCAACACCCATCTTGCTTCACCCTCCTTTCAGGTAGTTGTAGAGAGCGATAAGGTCTCCCTTCAACCTCCTTTTCTCCAGGCTAAACAACCCCAGTTCCCTCAGCCGATCCTCATCAGACTCGTATTCTAGACCCTTCACCAGCTTCATTGGTGCATAATACATTTGTAAAGATACATGAGCCACCTTGCCTGTATTTATGGTTAGGAAGGAGGCCTAAGATACTCTGTGCAAGTCTGAATTCTGCATGTTTCACAAGTCTAGAACAAGGTGGGCAAGGTGGAAGTATCAGCAAACAGGTGACCAGGGCTGATGTTTGGTCTTGGTGGGGGATTCTATGATTTGATAAAGGCTTGAAAGATGTGGTTTATTCACAGATCTTGCATGGCCCTCCTAACTACATTAAAGTCAGAAACTGTATGGACCAATAGGATATGTCATCTCACTACGGACTATGTTACAGAAAAGACTGAAGTTAGGAGCAAGTTTTAGGAAGAGAAAAGAATACATCTTTTTTCTACCTTGATCTTGCAAGTCTGAGGTATACTTTACTGCTAGGATTCTCTTGTCTATAAATGAGAGGATGAGAGCTGGCATACACCACTATTTTCTGTTGACATTTAGCTCTAATGCATATAACACCAAAATAAAAGAAGTTTAGGACAAATTCTGGCTAGAGACACTGTGTGTCATTCATTTAGAGCAGGCTTTATATTATGGCAAAAATTTGGTGGGGACAGGGGAGGGGCAAAAGTCAAGGATTTCAGGTTATTGCTGACACCTGTACTACTCTCAGGGCAGAGATAAAGTCTAACATCATCACAAAATTCCCTTTACCTTTGGCAGCAGTGCCAGTTTTGCTCTCAGTTTTTGGTGATGATTAGGACTTACAGATGGAGGAAACAAGATGGACTGGTGTATGTAGCCTGTAAAGCTTGCACAAAGGCTTACAACAGAAGCTTCCACACCAGCTGGGTTAGTGGTTTGCCCAAGGGCACACTCTCTCTTTCTTGCTTGCCCTGCAGATAAAACAAAACACAGTCACACCTTGAAGAAAAAGTTCAAAAAAGTCTATTTTCAATGCTAAAAACATAAAAGCAGGCTTTTTCAAAACCTAAGTTTGCTAGAATAGAAAGGCCACTTTCTATTCAGTTTTATTCTTTGTCTCTTATCCACTAAAATTTAAGTCATAGTTAGAGGCAGACAGGGAAGAAATATCAAGAGATGGATCAAGATTTATCTACTAAAGCAAGAACCAAATTTAGCAGAAAAACAGTCAAAACAGAATAAAAGAATTTACAGTAGACTTTGATCAAAGCCTCAGTAAATGAAGGCTTTAGCCATTTACATAGACCCAGTTATACAAAACTGCTTTTTCCCAGGACTCAAGACATCAAAAAACTCACCTCAGCACAGACCACACCCTTCAAAATGGGCTCATACTGCAGAGGCATTGGCTTGCTAGGCTCAGGTCTTTCATGGAGTTGAAAGCATCCCCAAGAGATCCTACTCTAGAGTATTCCTTGGGTTGCAATACAAATCAGCTGTGTTAGCAACAGCCTCTTCACCCTGCTGCTGACTCAGGAGAGGCTAAAGCCACTACTGAAGAAAAGCCACTATCCCTCTGAGTCTAGTGGCAGGTTTGTTTTAGTGACCTGGCTGTGCTGTATGTCAGCAGATAATACCTAAAGGCTGTACATGCCTATGTTAGCTTTTACTGGTGTAACAAGGTATGTTCTACAGAGTACGCTGCTGCAAGCATTCTACATTACAGATATCACTGTCACAGAGCACCTGCTCGCTGCGCTTGTCCTTGCACTCTATTCCACAATGTTATTAGCTACTCTGATAAGCAAAGCTGCTTCTCTTTTCAGTGGCTAAGAATGAGATTGTTTTCTAAAGCTGAATGTCTGAACTGAAAGTCTGATTCCATTAATATTTCCATGCAACTAATGTGGGTGGACTTTGACAGCTCTATATGCCATACTGATCCTCCCCTTTGAATATGCACAGGGAGCAACAGTGTGTGAGCAGGAGTGTCAGGTAACTGATGCTCTTGCAGCAAACCACTTTTATTGGGCAGGGAGAAACTTAATGAAATTCAACAAGAGCAAGTGTAAAGTCTTGCACCTGGGGAGGAATAACCAACTGTATCAGTACAGGCTGGGAGATGACCTGCTGGAGAAGAGCTCTGTGGAGAAGGATCTGGGGGTCCTGGTTGATGACAGGTTGGCTATGAGCCAGCAGTGTGCACTGGTGGCTAAGAGAACCAATGGGATCCTGGGATGCATCAGGAAGAGTGTGTCCAGCAGGTCACAGGAGGGGATCCTCCCCCTCTACTCTATCCTGGTCAGGCCCCACCTGGAGTACTGTGTCCAGTTCTGGGCTCCCTGGTATAAAAAAGACAGGGATCTCCTGGAGAGAATCCAGAGAAGGGCTATGAAGATGATTAGGGGTTTGGAACATCTCCCCTATGAGGACAGGCTGAGTGAACTGGGTCTGTTCAGCCTGGAGAAAAGAAGACTTAGGGGGGACCTAATTAGTGTTTATAAATATCTTAGACATGGGATGCAGGGGGAATTGGCCAGCCCCTTTTCAGTGGTCTGTGGGGACAGGACAAGGGGCAATGGCTGTAAACTGGAGCATAGGAAGTTCCGCACCAACATGGGGAAGAACTGTTTCACAGGGTGACAGAGCACTGGAATAGGCTGCCCAGTGGGTGTGGAGTCTCCTTCTCTGGAGATATTCAAGACTTGTCTGGATGCCTGTCTGTGCAGTATGAGCTGGGGAGCTGCTTTGGCAGGGGGGTTGGACTCGATGATCTCTCGAGATCCCTTCCAACCCCTACGATTCTGTGATTCTGTGATAATGGGAAGAATACAAATAGGCCTATAACAAAAGCTGAACAACAGCCCAAATCTATGCTGCATTTTTATCAGAGAAATTAATTCTCTAGAAACTTCATTTCAAAGCAATATGAGATTATTGTCTCTAATAAGTACAAAATTAAATGAGTTCACACTGGCAAGATGAGAGATTTTTTTTTACTGAAAGGAAGTGCATCAGTAGAAATCAATTCCTTGCAAGATGCAGACCCTGAACAAACAGCTCCTTAGATATTCACAGCAATCGATGCACTGTTTTGTAAGCACAGGACCAGGCGGTGGAAGCCTGGTAGCTTGTAGATTCCCCTGAGTTCTGATGAAAATACAGTTACACTCAAATTTAAGAGCTGGGTCCCCGTTTGACTGTGGGAACTGTGATGATTTATGCCCATTCTCTGCACCTTCCTGTGTTTCTCTGTCTGTCTATATGTCGCTTGCCAGCATACACCATGCACGGGTGACAATCCTGTGTCTATACAAGAGCGGAGGAGTCTAACTGGAGTGTCCAGAGCTGACTCATCCTTCAGGTTATTTGTTGAGGAAAGCAGAATTGTGGAGACTATACCAGCAGCGTTCACCAGACAGTAGCTTTTAAAAATTAATTCCTCCTTCCATTCTCTCCCATCTGAAGAGAATTTCCAAAGGTAGCATCCAGATCACAGATGGCATTCAGATGCAAGAATTTTTCTGCAGAAAACTGTTCTTTCTTTGCTTTCTTAGTCCCATGCTTGAGGCTTCATTAACATTTTTATCCCCCATTTTCTTTTTTCTTTGAAGTATTTATGCAAAAACTCCCTTTCAATTTTAAAAGCTTACACATTTTATTAAAAATACTGCTTTCTAAACATGACATTCCAACACAGAAACAATTCCCCACTTTTTGTGGTCAAAGCTGTATTTCAAATATTAACAGACTGTCCTAAAAAAAATTCTGCCCTTACCCCAACTGAATTTTTTAATGAAATTCACATGTACCAATTGTGCCCAGATTTTCTGGCATGGAGAATCACTGAAAAAAAGAGATTCAGATTTGCTCATCTTTTTAACTGTAATGCATAGAACCAATGGTTTTAATGCCTGTGATGTTGATCTGTAGATGTGGTATTTCACCAGCACATAAACTTCAAGCATACAAGGAGTGTCAATGACTTTTTTAAAAGAACTAATGTTTGTTGGATTTTGGGCTGCTTTTTTTTTACGAATGATTAAAGGCTATCATTTCCTCTTAATGTTCTGTAATTGGTTATTTAACTCCTACTGACACTAATGGGAACAGCCTGCTTAATCACTGCATTGCAAAGATGAATATATCTGAACATGTGGTGGGTGGAAGCTGCCTTGCCTATTGAGTTTAACTGTAAACAGAAAAGGATATGAAATCTATTGTTCTGCTGACATTGCTTTACGAATCTCTCTAACAATGTGGATTTTTAAAGCCTTTACTCCTAGAATATATTCTCAAAAGACAACTTTGAAGTACCACATCCCATGTGAGAATATTGACAGACAAAATCCAGGTGATTTTCTGTGACCCCAAGTTTACAAGTTAATAGCAGAACCAAGAACAGAACACTGGTTTCTAACTCTCTGCTGTAATGTTCCCTCTGCAATTTGTTAAAACTGATCCTTCTGTGCTTTCCAGCAAAATGCACAATTAGGGGCTGACTCAAGTACACTGAAGTCAATGGAATTCTATTTTAGTTCAGTGGGTTTTGGACTATTTCATATATATATTTCGTGGAGCTACATCTCTTTCACAAATTGTTGATTTATGGCTCCAAAGACTGCCTATATACTTCTCATTGTGGGGTAGAGCTGGGAGGGGGAATACAACTGTGTGTGCACTGCTGAGGTTTTTCTCTCTTCCTGCCCAGGAAACCATTGTATATAAAGGAGTTAGAGACCCACTGCACATTTAACCTGAGCAGGCCCAGACCTGGACTGTGCTGTGGGAACAGCTTGGCCTTCAGGCCGGAATTGGGCCACACAATTTCCTTGGTCACAGGGTAATTCCCAGGAAAACCTCAGCTGGCTCAGGGTAACAGAAGGGCCTGCAGGCAGCAACGACTTGGTGCTGACCTGTGTGCCTCATCTTTATCCAGAAGTGTAGCAAGAAGTTGTCACATGAACTTCTCTGTTGTTTGATAGTAGAAATGATGAATAGAATCCTTTTAAGAAATTCATATAATAGCTCAGATGACCCAAACAGAAGAGCTTCTCTTTGCAGATAGGGTCTGCATAGCATGCTGTGGGAAAATCCATCCACGGTCTGTCCAGTGCTGTACAAATACAGGGTTCCTGGCATCTATTAAGATTTACTATCTATATTCCTCTTTTTATTCTACCTTATTAAAACATCTATTTTATTAATCCAGTTGTTCGGTCTTTCCTATGGAGATCCAGAAAGAACCCTGCCAACTGTTGATCTCTTTCTCACCTCACAAAAGGTACCTATAGGAAATCTTGGGTTTGGTAGCACTAATTTGGACCAGCAACCTACTTCATTTGTACTAGTAACCTGATTTACAGTGCCATTTCTTATAAATACTTGGACCACCATTTTGCATCAAGAAGTTTGGCTTACAGGTTTCCACTGGTCATAGACATAATATGATCTGCTCAAATTGCTTGTGAAGTCCTGTGCCACAGGTTTCTATGTCTTACTGTGTTCCCAAACTATTGCATTAACTTACTTCTGCCTTAAATAATTTTTTTTAACTGAAAAATAAGTATGTCATAAGGACCATGTCTTAAACTAAAGACATGAAGGGTAAAACATATAATTGAAGTTATGTAGACTAGCAATAATCTCCTGCCAAGCATAAAATTGAGGAAAAATCATTGTTCCAACTCAATTCACAGCAGAATGGGTGTATAAAGGGCTAGGATCACAAAGATACTGTATCAGAGATAAAACATGAAGATACACATTTGCACAACAACCCACTCTCCATATGCCCATCTACTACTTCCTCTTTAAGGATCTCAGTTCCTTTTTTAAAAAATTTGGCTATTTTTATTTAATTATTTTAACTTTTCCCTAATTGTTTTTTTCTTGAT
The DNA here is from genome assembly GCA_013400835.1 of Zapornia atra. Taxonomy (NCBI): domain Eukaryota; kingdom Metazoa; phylum Chordata; class Aves; order Gruiformes; family Rallidae; genus Zapornia; species Zapornia atra. Next base: position 80,457 of record VZTU01012976.1, read on the forward strand.
TTTGATCATCTGAGGCAAGAAACGATCTTTAAAGTGTCCTCTCTAGTTGTGGGGGTTTAACTTTTTCTTTTCTCCAAGTTAATTTGTCAGTTATTATGTAATAAATCATGGCCATTATTTGATTTCATTAAATGTGTTGCTTTTTTCTTCTATGAAATCACTTCTTAATTTCACTTCTTCTTATTGAGGAGAAGCCTGAGAAATAAATTAAATGGGGGAGCATAGTTGTAAATTGATCCTGTTGGAATTAGGTCTCTACAGTCCTCAGCTCAATGCTGTTGGAAGCGAGTTGGTCTCATGAATTCATGTACTTGCAGACAGAAGCACGGCTTCTTCATTTTGTCAGAAATGCAGCTACTTTGCTACCTTAATGATTCTATGATTCTATCATGAAATATCTTTGGGAATTAGTGTGGGGTGGCCTGCTGTCCAGGTGTTACTGAGGACTTCATTTGTGTTACCTTGTTTCTGCGGTTGGCTGTCATCTTCTCAGTGGTTGGTTACATTCTGTGCTTCCCACTCTTAGTACCTCATGTAGCAGCAGACAGCATCTTTCTTCTTTTTATCCAAATCCATCTTTTGTGGTCCTCTGAAATTCTGACTCATTGTTTAAAAGATAAAATGCAAACAAGCTAATCCTGGCGAGACTTCATCAAAGCACAGCAGTACAAAAAGGAAGAGGCAAAGGTGTATCTCATTACACTCCTCTGCTACCTAAGGATTAATTACCATCACCGTTCTCAGGGGTGCACCACTAAAGGACAAGAGACAGTTTATTTTATAATCCAGTTATAGGCAGTAGCTGCAGCAAGGGAAATTTATATTAGAGAGAAGGAACATTTTTTTTTTTACTGGAGAGGTGGTCAAGCACTGGAATGAGCCCAGATGGACTGCAGAATCTTCATCCTTGGAACCATTCAAAACTCCGCTGGACTGGACCCACAGCACCTTTATGTAACCCCACAATTGACCCTGTTATGTCCATAGATCGGGGGTCTCTTTCAACCTATACCATTCTATGACATTGTCTTTATTTCTGAGTTTTTCAATGTGCTTTAACATTTAGTTCCCTCAGCAATGGACTAAACACATTACTGCCAGCTCTTTAAAGGAGGACACAAGTTTCACCAATCCAGGAAAAGTTCTGGATCCCTTCACTATCTTCTTTTAAAACTTGTGAAAACTGAAGCCCAAATAACCAACAGATCACCTCCTACAGTCTACAAGCTAAAATTAAGGAAAAAAACCCAAACACAAAACCAACAAAACCCCCCAACCTAGAACTGTCATGCTGCTATATCCCTTTCAGTTAAACTGCATTTACTAATCTAGTGAACAAATACTTTTGTATGTGCGTACATAAATGTTACAGCATCACAGGTGACATGGAGAAAACTAGTGACAGCAAAGCTGTATTACAAACCCCATTCTCTGCCAACAGTCTAGCTGACACTGATAGAGCAATACAACAATTTGCTCTTCGGTTTTTGTCATTTGGCCTCTAACTACCTCTAACTGACAGGATGGAGGACTGCTGAAGAGCTGTAGAATTATAGAAAATAAGGCTGGAAGGGAGTCTGTGAGGCTATTTAACCCACTTCCCTGTCCAAGGCATGCTCTGTCCTACATCATTCTTCATAAATTTCTGCTGGAAAAAATATTTTTGATCTCTATGATAGAGATTTCACAGTAGTTTCAAGCAGTCTATTTCATTGTTTCACTACTATTAGACTGTTGTTTTCTTAATTACTATTAGACAATTTTCTTAATTTCCTTTGCTGATATTTAAGACCATTATCTCTGTTCTGGAAACTATGGACATGAAAACCATAACAAAACGACAGTAAGAGCCTTACAGATAAATCCTGATACAGAAATTGCATAATATTCAAAGGTAGGAAAGAGACAAATAAGCCTAAATATAGCACAGCAGATGTTTGTTGAGTTTCTGCATATAGTGAGAAAAGAGATATTAGAGAAAGAATAAAAGTCTGAAATAAGGAAATCTGAGTCCTTTCATTTTTCCTCTACAAGAATTTAAACCCCCCCAATAACATGAGGAAACAAAAGGTATCTGCTAGTATCAGAACGATCTGAATCTGCCCTATTACAAAGCTTACATGACAGTAACTGGGTCACTGATTAGTAACAATGATGAGCCATGCTGCCTAACAGCACTAAATTCATCTTCTGATGGCAACACATTCATATTTGCCTGAAATATCACATCCTGCTATTGAAGCAAATAGGCATCAACTTCTCAAAGAGGCATGGGCATTAAGGTCACAGTGCTGGGGACTGCTACTCCAGCTACAAATCAAAAATGGACAGCCCTGAGGAAAAAAATAATGCTCATTCTCAAAGCTGTAAAAACCACAAGACATGCTGACACAGCTTCCACTGATACAGACAGAATGCAAGTTTAGCAATGCTGAGGAGAATATTCTAAATCTGTGCTTATCATCAGCTTGCCACAGAAATACCCTCCTGGCTTGGGCCAGTGGGAGGTGCAGAAAGGCTTCCAGCTTATTCCTGGGGAATGCCATCTACTGGTGGACGAAAAGTTCTGAGCAAATATATCCCAATACAGAACACTTTCCCTACGATTTCAGCATCACTCTGGCTGCACTACGGTAAGTGAAGAGAAGAAAATGCATCATCACTAAATGGTGGGTAACACTGTGTACTCTGGAGTGGATGCCTTTCTAACAGCACAGATCAAAGAGGTGTTTTTTTCTCTACATGTGCGGGAACAAGAGTTATTTTGAAATGTAAATTGTATCATATACATGGAGACATCTGCAGAACATTAAACAAAACCCTAACTGGTAAAGGGTGTAAGGTTAATAGGAAATGATCATAGCAGAATTTAGTTTCCCCATTCATTTAACTAGGATCAGCTCTGCCTGACAGCAAATTTGATTTACTGGTTGATAAAGCCATTCTCTCAGACAGTCTAAAAAATCATTCCTTTTTTCCTGAGCAACAAAGCTTTTCCTCTGTCAAATACCAACCACTCATAGCAACAGGACAGTTGAAAACAACCTCTAATTATTAAATAGGGCTATTAGCAAGTAAATATTTTGTCACAAATTTGCAAAACCACTAGTGAATAGTTTCCTTTGTGCAAGTATGTGCATAGTCCATCTTTCATATGCTTTCATACACCCCACTGAAATGTGCAACAACTGCCCTTCAGTTCACTAAGGAGCAAAGCTCTGGTACCAGACTGCTTGTGATTCACTGAGAGTTACCCTGTGTGTGAAATCCTGGGACTAAAATTACATATCCTTGAAAGGAATAAGCAGAGGAAGAAAAACTATGTACAATATGTTATTTGGTAAAAGACACAATGTTTTAGCTTTGAGTTCAGATTCAGGCAAAGTTCCAATGCAAGTGTGCTTGCTTACTACCTTACTGAATTGTACTGCAAAGATGTACTGAACCCATAGGCTCTATAGCCAGCTGGAGTCTACCCATGTGATTGCCCAAGTCTATTTGGAAGCTGAATTTGGCCTGTTCTGGGAAAAGTGTAATCTGTCTGTGGTGTGGGAAAAACATTCTGTTTTTCTATCATTTCTGTAGATACAATCACTGACTTACACTAGAGTCATGGGAAACTGCATGACTCAGCTCTCTAAAAAAATCACTGAAGGACGTCTTATGGAAATGAAAACAATTATCACTAAAGAAATCACAGGGAAAAAATTAACATTTCAGAACACATCAGTATTGACATGCCTTGGAAAACATTGCATTTTTCATCATTTTCTTGACCTATTGTCATTCTTCTTTACCAATTCTAATCAATTATGTCTCTCGTTCCAAGGATTAGATGAAGATCAGCAACAAAATATGTTTTCAGAAGTCTAAAATTCAGTCTTACTTCATCATTCCAGTATCCATTAATCAGTATTCTCCCTCCAGGAAAGACTGCTCAAACAATGGGTGTGATCAGATAGAGCTTTCTTCTCTTCCCTGTGTTCGTGTTATTTTTTTTTCCCAGTGTATGCATATATCTACAGCACCATAACATACATTTTGAACTAAAGTGAAGCTCTTCTTCCAAGAATTAGTGTTCTAAAAAGAAAATCCACATAGTAACTCATGGGACATGAAAAAAAAATCCTTTTTCAAAGAAAAAGAAAATGCTTGAAGCCTGGATTTGTAAAACCTGCTATTCTGAGAGTGCTGGCCACCTTGTTCACACCTGGATTTGTTGTCTGTGAGGGTCTTTGGACTGCACTAGTACAGCCTTCAACACTAAGTCCCCAAAGTGCAGAATTACAGACTGAAGCTTTATGCTTTTAGGAACAAAATTTTGTAAAGAGTTGCAGTCATCATGCCTTGTCACAGCAGCAGTAATGAAGGAGCATCAGAAGACAGTAAAGGTGGTTATTATGGGACTTATTGAGAATCTCAAGCCTGCCAGTGGTATTACACTACCAAAACGACGTCAAGGACAGCATACAAGCACACACGCAACTCACTGAGCTGCTGTAAAATCACCTTACATTAGAAAAGTGAAAGAATATAGCAATGATTTGTGAAAGAATAAATTATTGCTCCCATGTTTTCATGGTGATTGAGATTTATTTTTTTTCTTCTGTCTCTTGGCTGCCTCTCTCATCTTTTATATTCCACAGCACAATCAGATAGCAGTAATTATCAACAAGCTTGATCCTGCCCAAACTGAAGTGAATGGAAAACTGCCAACTGGGCTCAAAGGGAAGTGAAAATGAGCCTCCAAATTAGGGAATAACAATAATCACTGTGGTAATAAGCTAGGGCTTCAGTATTCTTGTGACTTTGGCTTTGTGTGGCTTTAGTTATTTGCTTTAGGGAGATAATGATATGGAGGCATGCAATAAGAGTGTTTTGCACAGACATATTAGACATGCAGCTGCCATTTCTGTCTCTAGACTGACAGAAATAGAAAGGTCATGTTTTAAGTACTGTAAATTACAAAATCTCTGTGGAACTATTGATTTGTATGGATTACCTGGCCTGGAATTTGGAAGGCTTGATGCTTCCCTCTAGGGTGCATGGTCTAGGCTGTTCTTGTCTTACCTGATGTCCATATGAATAGCTTGCTCTCTTTAGAAAGCCACTGCAACTGCTTCTGCGTTTGTTATTTCAAGCAAATCTGCTGTCTTCATGAAAGAGTTTACCACATATGAAACACTGGCTGGTTTTGAGCAAGTTCTATTTTCTCTTAACAAAGGGACCATACTGAAGGTAGCAAGTCCCAAACTGCTTCCAGTGTCTACGAAAGTCTCGTGGAAAGGAAGGCAAAGAAACCCATCAATGGTCACATATTTTAAGGCAGATGATGATCCAGTGTGCTAGACCATGAGAGTAGAGATAGGTTGCATTTCCTCTCTTAGCTGAAGAGTAACTTTTGACAGACTTCAGCAGCCTTTGCAGCTCATCCAGTGATTGCTGTGTCCCACTCCTCCACCCCAGAAGATGGTCAGCTATCTTGCCAGAAGCTGAAAGAAGTGTTAGGCCTTTGCCAGCTGCTCACGTTTGGATTCTGCATTCAGCCTGTCTTCAGTAATAAAACCAACACCACTGTCATAACTTCCTTTGAAACATTCTCTGAATTTACTGCCAGTTTGGGAAAGAGAGGTCTCAGATATACTGCACTCCTGCAAGTTTTGTGAAAACAAGCAGCCAGGCATAGCAGTGAGACCATCCTGGTGTTTCCACAGATGGAAATGCAGAGGAAGCTCCAGCCTTGTCCACACTGCCAGAGGCACAAGATGGCCATCCAGCACATCGCCACACCGCTGGCTCTGCTGGGCAGAACATCTACACATGGCACAGTGCATTTGAGGACCCTATGGGCCATGGGAAAGCACTGCACATACGGTGTCGGGCATAAGCTGTTAAAACAAGGCAGGCCGCTAAGAGAACCCAGTCAGTGACAGCACATCAGGAGGGCACTAGGAGAGCCGTTGAGAGGGAGGGCTGTCTGCCGCTGGGGAGCTGTTAGGAGGGCGGGCATTACTTCACGGCGCTTCACAGAACCTGCTCGTGAGGGAACCAGCCTGAGAGGAACGGGGCACTCCAGCCCACAGCAAGACTCTGTAAAGTTTGTCCAGACCGGCGCCGTCCCAGAACGATCCAGACCTGGAGTAGCCGGCTCGCAGCAAGGAGCCGCTCTGCTCCCGCCTCACAGCCCGCCGCGCCGCGGCCGACCGCTCCCTCCGCCTGGAGGGGGCTGTGGCGGGGCGAGGGCGGTGCCAACAGCAGCGCGAGGCGGGGGCCAGAGCCGGGCTGGCCGGCGGCGGAGCGCGGGGAACGCCGCGGGCTCTCCGCCTGCAGCCATGGGTCAGGACTCGCCGTGGCTCAACCACTCCGGCAGCCCGCGGGCGGCTGGCAACGCCTGTGCTGCGGACGGGCAGCACGGCGGACCCTTCGCCGCCGCCACCGCCGCGCTGCTGGCCGCGCTCATGGGGCTGCTGGTGCTGGCCACGGTGTTGGGCAATGCCCTAGTCATTCTGGCGTTTGTGGTGGACCGGAGCCTCCGTACGCAGGGCAACTTCTTCTTCCTGAACCTGGCTATCGCCGACCTCCTGGTGGGTGAGTTTCGGGGTGCTGGGAGGGGCAGAGGGTGGCTGTCCGAGGTGCTACACGTGTCACCACCAAGCTCTGTCTGCAGGCAGCTTCTGCATCCCCCTCTACATCCCTTACGTGCTGACGGGCGAGTGGAGACTTGGCCGGGGCTTGTGCAAGCTGTGGCTGGTGGTGGACTACTTGGTGTGCACTGCCTCGGTCTTCAACATCGTTCTTATCAGCTTCGACCGGTTCATCTCTGTCACCAAAGCGGTAAGGGCTGGGTGAGTGAGTGGGCTGCAGGGGCTCCACAGCTGCCCTTTTCAGGGAGGAGGGGTTACTTGGGACATCTGGCTCTCACACATCAATCAAACACCACAGGAGACAAGGGGACCGAGGCAGCTGCGCTGTGCACTGGAAATATTTCTAGGGTGATTAGCTGTGGCAGACGAGACAATTGATTCTCACTTGAATAGGGGAAGAGGTACTCTGGTTTAGAAACAGGTACAGTTTGTACATGCTGCATCTAGAAGGGAAGAAGGTGTACTTATTTCCTCCCCAGCCACACTTTGGATAAGCTTAAGTGGTCTGCTTCAGCTGGGTAATACTATGTCCCTCAGAACATGCTAGTGCACCTGCTGCATCCCAGCGCAGAGGGATCTCCTTGTAATGGGGATCAACCCCTCAGAGAAAGTTAGATGTATATAGCTATGATGGTTCAAAAGTGGCAGGATATAAATTAACATGAACATCTTTCAGAGGTCCCAAATCCTATTTCCATGTAACAGCTTCAGTCATGCAGCATAGCAGTTGTGGATGTGATTCTTGCCAAAATCAAAAGATAGGTAGGATGGTCTAGGTGAAAATGAAGCTCAGAGTATTTTGGATGGTATAAAAAAAAAAAGAAAAATCTGCTAATAGGTTTTACTCTTCTACACACATTTCTTGCTTATTCTTCAGCCTCTTGTTCCACCCACATTTCCTTGAAACATTAATTTACCTTCATTGCTCAATCACACTTAGAGGAAATGATACTTTTTTGGCAAAGTATTTGCCAAAGAGGCTGCAATATTACTTTAAGTTTACATGCAACTCAGTGTTTTACCAACTTTTTCAAGGAAAAGAAATTAACAAATTCATTCTTAAAGTCACCACAATTCCTTTATTTTCTACATTCTGAATTAGCCATGAATTTTGCTTTTATAAACCAAACTTTCATGACTATACACATAGTATAAATATATATAGACTGGATGGTTTCAGACACAGAAAGGGAAACCAGTCATAATAAATGAAAAAAAAAAAGAGCCACTTGAAAATATCTCTAATTAATCCTCCATATAAAAATTCCTCCCCAAGCAGGAGTACAGACACTGCCTGGTGGGTTATGGCAATATGCAAACATATGAACAGGAATATATGAAGTTCTAAATTATCTCAATGAAAATGGTAATTCTCCTGCAACACTGCTCCTGAAATCATTAGCAGCTTTGTGAAGAATGGCAACATCAGACCCAACTGAGGCAAAGTGAGGATGCCTCAGCTGTGTGGATATTCTACCGGAGCAGCACTGGCTGTAGGGATGAAGATCCACAGATTAGGGCAGTAAAAATGAATCCCATACAGAACTCAAGGTTAAGGACTTCACATACCAAAACACTGTGTGGCCACTGTAGAAATGCTAAGTTAGAATTCCAGTTCACTACATGAGTGTTGTCCAATACACCAAGGAATTAGAATATTGAAAAATAGAAAATACTGATTTTAAAATTCTATTGAATTAAATTCCTGATACAGTTTACTGACTTGGTATTACTGACATTTTTGCCCCTTTACTTCCTCTGCTTTCTGAATAAAGGAAATCATTAACTCTTCCTGTAATGCACCATACAGATCACATCATTCCGTCCACACATCTGAGCTGCAGATAAGAGTTCTGCAAGTACTTCACAATGAGAAATCAAGGATCTTGAACAGCAGTAAAAGCTATTATCCACTGATTTTTTTGGGGTGTGATTTTCAAATTAAGAAAAAAAGATACTTATCTACAAACTAGAAAGAAAAGAGCTTGCATGGGTGTTGTAAGAATTCAGATCCTTTTATTTATTTTACACTATTTAAAAAACCTAAATAACTTAAGGGCCATGTTTCTAGCTTTTAAGTTCCAACATACCTTGTCAACTTGATAATGTTTGTTGGAATGATTTCAGAAACAGCTTTTCTGTGGTACCAGTAAGCTTGGTATAACCCTCAGTCACACCAATATATATTATCAATCCTCACAAGTGACAGAGAGGGCCATATTCCAGGGTACCCACAGAAGTGTTTGGAGATACTAGTAACATTTGTAATTTAACTTTTTTCTCTCTTAGGTCAGTTATAGGGCTCAGAAAGGGATGACCAGAAATGCTGTATTGAAGATGATCGCTGTATGGATTGCTGCTTTTCTTCTCTATGGTCCAGCCATTCTCAGTTGGGAGCACATTGCCCAAAAGAGCATCCTCCCTGAAGGAGAATGTCATGCAGAATTCTTCTACAACTGGTATTTCCTAATGATTGCCTCTACTATTGAATTCTTTACACCTTTCATCACTGTCACATACTTTAACTTAAGTATTTACCTCAACATCAGGAAACGCACATGCCTCAGAAACGAGAACCTATCTCCTGGTCAAGAGGACTGTGAAATGACTTTCCAGGGGAAGAAAAGGGAACACACTATATTTTTTGTAAAACCTGCTAACAGACACAAACATGAGAAGAAGAGAGCAAGGAGCCTTTCTCCCCCAAATAAGGCTTCAAGGCTCAGTCTACATAAGTTTGACAATCAGTCCTTAAATCTGAATGTCAATCAAGACTTTCCACCACTTCAGGTGGAAGTCAAGACCGAGCCTCATAGGAATGGTTTCTACAAAGCTACAGAAAGCATCTGCAACACCACCAGCAGAGTGGACATTGCTAACACTATGGCAAATAGATTTAGACTTTCCAGGGATAAGAGAGTAGCGAAGTCTTTAGCAATTATTGTCTGTGTGTTTGGTTTGTGTTGGGCTCCATACACGCTTCTGATGATCATCAGAGCGGCTTGTCACGGGCAGTGTGTGCAGTATTCACTCTATGAGACTTCCTTTTGGCTTCTTTGGGTGAATTCAGCCATTAACCCTGTTCTCTACCCACTGTGTCACATAAGCTTTAGGAAAGCCTTTATAAAACTGCTATGTCCAGGAAAAGCCAAAATTCATCCTCATATTTTTATGTAAAAAAAGCATGAAGTACATCTTGCTTTCAGTGGGAGCATAAACTTGCTAATATTCACCTTCAAATATTAAGTGCTATGTGCACGAGATAATTTATTGAATACTAGTAAGTAGGTACAAGTGTAGATGAAAGCATAGAAAGACAACCATCTATGTAGCTGCAGAAATCACAGCACTGAAAAGAAAGGTAATTCCTCAAAGCCCTTTGAGAAATTATGTCAGCAGTGTATTTTCTGTTAATGGTGCACTAGCCTTCAAGTGTTGAAAAGGGAATACAACATTCATGGCCATTAAGAGTTCAGGCTTTCACTGTTAATAACTCTTAAGTACAGTTGGTAAGGCATTTCATAAAGTGTTAACCCTGGATCTGTTGTGTTTTACACCCTATCCCACTCTTAAGACACCAAGTGTCTCAGCTGTTCGGTGTAGCATGCTTTTTTCCTCCTGTAGTGGCAAGCCAGTCCAGATCATGGCCAATGGAAAAACCTTAATACCAGTGTCCAGTAAAAGCACAGGACAAGAGCTTTAGATAAGCTTCCCTTACAGCAATTAAAAAAACCCCTTTCAATTAGACTTTTACTAGTTCTAGCTAGTTCTGAAAGGGAAGATGATGTTATTTTCCCCTATGGTACCCATGAGATCTATCCAGGAAGTCAGTGGTTAAAAAGTATTATTCAAAGTGTTCAGACACTTGCACCCCAAGTATTTATGTACCATGAAGAGCATGACCTGAAGCCGGTTCAATTAACAGCCTTGCTATTGATTATTGGTGTGAAAAACAAGAATGTAGACACCTACATACTGATTCTGCCTCTGCCACAAGAGATGCTCAACACAGCTAGATCCAAACATCACTAGTGATAAAGTCTGTTTCCACCACCATAAACGTGTTCTATGAAGCTTAACAGACACTTTGCTGACAAGAGCGATGGCTATCGAACTTTGTTACCCATTGCCACACCAAAATGCATGTTAATACAAGTGAAAGTTTACAGGCAGTATTTTGAAGTCATTCACTTTGTCAAGTTTCAATAAAAGTAATGAATCCCTGTGCAAGAGTCATAACTTCATAGCCTTAACAAGTGGCACATGGAAAAAGCACTAGCCTACAGTATTCGGGTAATGGCAGTTGAAGCTACAAAACCATTATTCAAAGACGATTCCTAAGTTACAAGGACTGAACTTGAGGATTAAACAAACATGGTTAGCAAATACTGCAAACTAGGAGGACATATCCCTAACTATGAGTGTACCTACATGGACGTGATCATCACGTTCTGCTATGAGTTTTTAAAACAAAACATTCAGTTGAACGGTTCTCTCAAGAGGAACAGCATCAACAGGTACAGAGCAACATTAAGAGTTTAACAGCATTAGTTATATCACTAGGCAAGTAAAGCCATTGGATTCTCTCCCCATTCCTCCTCCCCTCCAAGTCACACTTACACATCAGTAGATTAATCACCTCATTGTTGTCTACTCCATAATTCTTACGTTTCCTAGGATTGCATTTGCCTCTTTCAGAAAACAGGGAGCATTCAGTTATTTATCAGACACTCCCACCAAGGTGTCGTCCACTATCCAGTCAAGCCAGGACAATTTTCACAACTGTGGTCCAATTCAAGCAGTAAGCAAGTTCAATCAGATAGCTTTAGAACATTATCCAGGTAAGGTAAAACAGACACTTCAATTTTCAGCAACTGGCATTCACCTACAGCCTAGGCCAACCTTCATGGGAGCTGCCACCAGCAATTGCTCTACTGCTCCATTTCCTACAGCCTTGTCATTTTATTGCCACTCCTGTCTCTGGCACAGACCTGGAATCCAGTAGGATTCTCCACTACATTCTCCAGTTATAAAAGCATTATGAAATAGGAGCACACATGATCTTCAGCAGCATTTGGAAAAAATACTGGGTTGGAATGACAAAATTCTACACTAGAAGTGCTAGCAGCCTCCCAGCTTTTCCAGAATAGGTATACCTTGATTTTTCTGTCTCTACAAAACAGAAGATCCTTTACTTTTATCAGAAGGTTCAACATTAGCATTGGGTTCAACAGTGGGCTCTGAAGAGACATGAAACAACAGATGTTAATAGCAACTTTATTGTTTCACTGGTGCAAAATCATGATACTGAATAAACTTGTGTAATGCATTTTCCCCTAAATTTACAGTAATGAAGGTTATACATATCTATATAGATTGCAATTTCTCTATTTTTATACTATTTGGAACAAAATTATCTTGATAAATATGCCCTGTGCACAGTACTGGCCCTCACTGAATGTCACAGAGCCTTAATATGCAAAATATAACTTCTGTTTTTGAACATGGTACTTTAAAACTCTCCAAACATGCATTAATATATTCTAGATTTTAGGGAAAAATATTACACTTAGTCTTAACTTGCATTAAAAGAAAAGCACAAGCAGAATCTGACATACATTAATCCCAAAGATCTGATGCTCTGTAAGGATCAGACACAGTTTCAGATGACAGTCACTGCCCATTTAGAACTCTAACGCTACAGAAGCAACAGTGAACAGACAGAAGAGAAATCAGAACTGGAAGAGCCCTACTATGTCACATGGATTCAGCCATGCTAACTGATGAAACCTGTAGTTGCTGGTCCAACCTTTCAAATTTGTTAGAGTGCTCACAGGTGTTTGAAGTGCCAGACTGAACACATGAATGTTAACTTAACTTGACATTTCCGAAAGGCACAACCTATGAATCTATCTTAAAAAAAACAGAAGGTATGTAAATGAAAAGAATTAAGTACAGTGCGTCTCTCCCTAAAGAACAAGACCTTCCTAAATTGGCCCCTTAGATGCTGGTGATTCCCTCCTCATGCCCAAGTGCTCCAGTGTGTTGTGAAAGTGTTTGTTAATTTGTTCTGTTTCTTCAGTAGACTCAAGGTTTGGGAGATCTTCTCTTATCTTCTGTATAAGCTGATTCAAAACCTGAATTGTCACCTATAAGAGAACATCAAGATCAGCAAGGCCTCTGCATAAGGGCATAGACATCAGTTTTAACAGACTTGTCTTTAAACTACTGGTGTTTGGACAGTTCTTGGAAATATTGGTAAGCCCACTGGAGACTGCCTTCTCTTGTTCCTCACTGGACCATTCTGAATTCAGAATTTTGTGGAAGCTTCCCTCCATCACAGCAAACATGACTAATCCTAAGTCATTAACCTGGTAGCTTCAGAACTTCCACCACAGCATTTTTCTCCAGTCTGTTCAATACAAACTTCAAAAGTTTTATCCAACAGAGCACACAATCAGATTGTCTGTGCACTCTCACATAGTCTGTTTCTTGTAGAAGTCAGTCAGGATGGCAGGATCAAATGCAAAGTTACTTTTAGTGACCAAACCAAGTTATGCTTGGCAACCTAGGAAAGTACAGCTGCCCATGATTCCAAGTCCAGCACTACACAGGACACAGCAGCACAGAATGCACTGCAGACCACCAATGCACCCGGGACCAAGTGCTCGAAATTCACATTGTTAGCATCTCCTACACTAGAGCATTACTATAGCAGGAAGCCAGTTCAGGTGCTACAAAGTCACCAAACCCCTAAAAATATCTTTAGACATTCTCTGAAGAACTACAGGGTATTCATTAACACCTGCTCTTGATCAGATGGGACATGGATCTCTACTTGACTGAGCAGCTTTTACAAATTGGACAGATTTACTGCTAACAGAAAACATATGAAGATTCCAGGCGCAGAATTTAAGCTGGCATGGGAAATAGGTCCTATCTTGAAATCAAAGCTTACAACCAACCATTTGTGGCACACTCAGCAGTCACCTTGAACAGCAACATGAATTTTCTTTCCCTTACGTACATATTAAGTAAGCTACCTCAAAAGTGAGAATCTTACTTTCTCATCTAAGTCCTAGTAAGTTTTGATCTAACAGATATTTCAATTATCCAAGTTCCACAGTATTTAAGCTCAGAACTAAACTTCAAAGGTTTGATGCTTTCCCCCATGTAAAAAGTCCTGCCTATAGTTTTACTAGCGTATCAAGAACTGACTACTCTGTCATTACCAGAACTCGTGCCTCTGATGAGAGGCTGCAGAACAAGCTGAAGAGGCATGATTTCAGGCGTAAGTGCAAGCGCACAGCTTTACGAAATGTTCTTTAAAAAAGGATGCAATAGAATACATTTCCACTTACTGCTTCATTTTCCTTTTCATAAAAGTAGATATATCTATTGAGAATTTCTATGAAAAGTTGGACTTGCAGAGAAGGGTCCATACACTGATTTGCTATCTTCAGAGCCTTC
>VZTU01012980.1:1363-14574 GCA_013400835.1 Zapornia atra
ACATGCCAATGCACAGTATCTGCCACAAACCCCAAAGCACTTTTGATTGCTGAATCTTCTACATATCTTTAGAATTAAGTAATTTCTGTGTAGTTGATAAGAGTACAGTACAGATGATAGCAGCTGGTGATTTGCTACTCTAATACAGCCGGCTGTTGACCCCCACATCAACCCTGAAAGTTTGTGTATGAGTGAGAAACTCTTCAGCTTACCACTAACACTTAATAGCACTATTTTTGGTTTTTTGCATGATCAGAATTTGACCCTTTGAACATAAGGCTTCCATTTAGACTGCAGATAAATAAAAAGAAATTCTGAAGAACAGAGCACACTTGCTCAGATATCAGCTTCTGAGCTTTCAGCATTTTTCTGTTTCTGCATGAAGCACATTTCCAAATGAATATTTGAAAGAGGCTAGTTATGCCAAAGAAATTTTTCACTGAAAGCTATCTATAATAGTCTAAATCAGGAGTGTAGTGCTCATTTTAGTAGTGCTAGAAGACTTCTGATTTAAGTCAGTGAGTATAAACAAAACAGCACAAACTTACTAAGCATTAGATTTAACTATCAGACTCCAGTACTAAGCTGCACTGAGAGACAGTACCTTATTCTCTCCAGGCAAGGGTTCAATGCCAGTAATTTTTCTTCCAACTCTATTTCTCCCTCTGGTAGAACGCACGTGTATTTGTGTATGGTACTTCAAGTGCTGGAAAGAGACAAATGTTTATCCTGATTCTAAATAATTGTGTCAAAATTTTAAAATATTTTGATTCAAATTCTAATAAGCTTGATTCTTGGTAGTTAAGTAAGTAGGACTTCATTTAAAATGAAAAACATAGTCTCAAAAGCTTTTTACCTCTGTGTCATAGAAGATGCATCTCCCATCATACGTGCCTATGACGGCGTATTTGCCATTCTGACAGAAGTTGGCAGCTGTAATCAATTTTGTCTGCCCATCTACTTCATTCCATAATGCCACCTTCTTGTCAGGAATGTTCCAGAGTCGGAGTTTCCCATCCAATGAACCACTTAAGAAATACCTGTCATCCTGAAAGAAGAAGCTACATTAACCTTTGCTTGTGCTGAATATGCCCAGATTTCCTTGCAACCTTCCCACCCCGTTTCCAAACAGCTCTCCAGAAGCTCCCGAATCAGAGCGCTTGGATGAGTTGATTACCATGCTTAAGGAGGCTGAAATGACAATGTTAAAATTAATGGTAAATGGAGTTCAATTTCTTAGATTTTTTCAAGGCTACATGAGCTGTGTGTACTTCAAGTCAGAAAATTGTTCACTGTTACCAGTTACATTTTACCCTCTTAACACGTCAGAAAACTACTAACTTGTCAGGAATTGAAAGCTCTTTTCAGAGTTCCTGATACATCTACCAGTTATGTTTGTCAGGGAACACTGGAAAAATGCTTTTCCTCTACTTCAGGTTTGTTTAAATTAGGAAGCTTTATTACAGAACTATTTTTAAATAGGCAAATAAGAGAGCTTGGAAGGGATCTCTGGAGGTGTCTGGTCCACCTCCCCCACTCATAGCAGGGACAGCCTGAAAAGCTTGATCAGGCTGTAAAGCGTTGTATCCTGTCAAGTTTTAAACATCCTCAAGGATTCTGTGGTCTCTGAGGAATCTGTTCTATTTCCTTATGATTTTTTCCACTAGTATTTAATCACAACATCCTTAATTAGAAATTAATTAGACCACTCACAAAAGGTTAAACCACATGGACACTCCTGGTGAAGTTCAGTGTAGATGAACACTTAGAAGTTCCAGAATATTATGCAATAGGGATATTTTTAAATTGCACAAACTCTATTAGTCAATTATTTATTTTAATTGAAAACAAAAGGGAAGGGCTCTTGTAATTTCAAGAGGAAAATTTGTCCAGAAGAGGGATATTACACTTACCCTTGGATGGAATGCTATAGCAGTGACAAAGTCTATATGCTGGAAACAGCAAAGACATTCTCTTCTTGATATGTGCCATAGTCTGACAGTTTTGTCCATAGAAGAAGAAAGCAAGAAGTAATTCTGTGAAACAAGAAAATTCCATGGTTATTAACACACAAAAGTAACAGAAAATCCAAAGGTAATCTGACTGGTAAAATGTTGCCCATTTCTGTTGCAAAGAAATTCTAAATTCCACCCTTTCAGATAAAATATTTTATGCAAATTATCGTTACTGACTGGTGCCTTCCTCAAGCCCAGTACACAGATGCTCAGTCACAGAATATATTCTGGAAGGATCTCAATGGAAACATTAACAACATGGGAAGTAGTTAAAGTACTCAAAGAAGAAACAGCACAACAGGCCTCAGAGAAGGGGCGAGAGACTCTCCTGTCTCAGATCCTTCAGCCAGACTGAGTTCTTAAAATTACAACCATAATCCAATGTGGAGAATTAACTGAGTAAGATTTATGTGAAACATTTTTTACAAGTTAAACACAAGGTAATTCTCTGATTTTAAGACATATGTATATATGCAGCAACTTCAGAATTTGTAAATTGCATAAAACCAGTGAAGACAAGAAGAGTAGTAACACCATACATCAGAAAACACACAGCTCACTGGAAATTCTTTCCACTCCAAACAATTTAACTGCACTCTTGAATACAAAATTGTAATTACTAGCTTGATTTTAATTTTTTTAAGACTACTTTAGAGAAATCCAAGAAGTTTATTAAATTTACCACAACTACCTTCAAGTGAGAATAAGGGTTGTCTCTACAAGCTTCTTGTCTGAACTTAATAACTATTTCATATTGTTTAAAGTATGGTTCCAATGGCAATTGGAAAAAGAAAACAAAATCACAGGAGAACTGTGAAGTCTGTATTAAGGTGCCTTACTTTGGACCAGGAAAGGTCAAGAAGATCTGCTGTATGCCCTTTATATTTGCAAAATGGTCGCTGACGGAATGGAGCATTTTTATCATCTGGGTCTTCATCAACTCCACTGCAAATCTATCAGAAAAGCATATGGAAACATTAGAAAATATTAGCTGGAAAAATTAACAATAAAGCAATTACTACTTACAAAAAGTACAGAGACGATTATACTTTGAAGAACAACTCTTACAACTTTAAAATCAACACCACCCTAAAAACCAACCCAATTCAATTTCAAGCACATCACCCTGAAACTCCAAAATTAAGAAGTTCCATGTTTTCTGTCCATACAGTTCTTATTCAATGGGATAAACTGGACAGCAATTTAAGCAAACTGTTAAGATAAATTTTTGGAACAAAGCATATTAACCTTGAAAACTGCATTCTGATTCAGAATATAAACTGTGAGCTAAAGTTTCCATGTTTCTCGTGCATACCAAGAACATTAACTTCCCAACAGGAGACCCTTTCAGAATAAACAGGTACAGAGTAAAACTAAAAGTTCCTACACAAAAGCTTTCCAACAAAAGCAACTCAAAAGATCATCGCTGGCAGGTGTGGCTAAGCAAGCGTATTCACTTACCTAAGGTAAAGAAATATTCAGCTGCCAAAACATTGCACATTAAACAACACTACTCCTTTGCTTTTGTGATCTGTTTCTTACACTGCTGGATACCAAATACAGGGAAAAACCCTTTAATTATTAAAATAGCAGGGTTACTAAAGCATCTGAACATTCTACTAGTAACAGTAGTCTTAATACTTTTAGTAAATCCATGAAAGCTGGAGAGGGAGTGTTTACAAGGGCATGGAGTGATAGAACAAGGGGCAATGGTTTTAAACTGAAGAAACAGCTGATCTAAATCTGCACAAGAAAGAAATTCTTCCCTGTGAGGGTGGTGAGGCCCTGTCACAGGGAGCCCAGGGAAGCTGTGGATGCCCCTGGATCCCTGGCAGGGTTCAAGGCCAGGTTGGATGGGGCTTTGGGCAGCCTGGGCTAGTGGAGGATGTCCCTGCCCATAGCAGGGGGTTAGAACTGGATAACCTTTAAAGGTCCTTTCCAACCCAAACCAGTCTGTGATTCTATGTTCCATTTTATTCTACACAAATGTGAAAAAATAAAAATCCTAGCTTTTATCATGCTCCTGAGTATGTCTCAGTTTGGCCTTACTCAGAAAAAACACCAAGTCACATACTAACCTCAAGTAATGCTTTGAGGCAAAACACTAAGACAATAGAGTGAACAATGAGGGTTTCCCCTTGAGCATTTCAATAAGAAATCTAGTCTGGGAGGCAGGTTACCCAGCAGAAGGTCACAAGAAAGCTATGCAGATTTTGCAATGCATTAAGTTTAGCGTTATTTTCTTGCTTGCACCTCAAACACATGGGATCTGACTGAAGATGTTGACTGATAAGGCAGTTCCTCTATGCCTCAAAGACATAGCCAAGAACTGTTTAATGTATGTTTGGATAAAGCAATGATGCTCTCACTTCTTCCCCTCCCAATATCTGGTGTACATACCCCTGCATCAGTATCAGACTTTGAAGAATTCAGACTCTCTTGAGATGGGGAGGGAGAGACACGGCCTAGAACACAGGCAGAAACACCACAGTCAACTAAAGTTCCCAAATAACTAGAATTTCTAGTGCTTTAGAGTTCCAGTGCCGCATACAAAGATACCTTCTGTGTTGTACTTCATTCGCATGTTATTGAAGTAGTCAAAAGCATTCTTTAAAACCCATATTCTTACTACGTTGTCCTGTCCCGCAGATGCAAGTAATCGACCACAATGAGAGAATTTCATTGTCCAAACAGCACCCTGTCAAAGTAAAATGATCATTTAAGTTATCTAAAGTGCCTTTTTCCATATCAAAAAGTCTTTCTACAATGTCAGCTGACAAGATTTAGGACACATAAAGATGCCACAAGTAAAAAAAAATCGTAGATAATACCACTGAAAAGTAATTGTTAAAAATGGTGGGTTGAACACTATACTTGTAAAAACAGTTTGAAAGAAACAGCCCACAGGACACACAACTGTAGGAGAGGAGCTAAGGGAGCTCAGAGTTAACACAGCATTCTACATTACACTAGTACAGTTAGCAGTCAGCAAGCCAGGGTTCTGAGTGACCTAGAAGCCACTATTTGATTTGCAGAACTAGCAAGTTTGTAGCTGCATTTCAAGTTAGCACAAGTTGTGCTAACACTTTTTTTTTTTAAATAGAAAGTGTGGTTGGTTATATCGATTCAGGCAACTAAAATGAGCACTATGTGTATTTGTGAAGCTCAGAACTGGTGTGAGGATTTTGCAAAGCATGCGAAGACAACAATTCTTTCCCTTGAAAAGTCCAAAGAGTCAGTAGTCAATAAAACAAACACTGTACCACAGTGTTTTTTAATGAACAGCTATTAGGCATTTGACTCCACTAACCTAGGATCCTTTTAGAATGCTTTTGGGAAATTTCCTAGGTTTTAAGGAAGTGGATACTGGCTTGGTGGAAACTAACATAGATGGATTATCAGTAGGACGGGAAACTTCAGTTGTGGATAACAAGGTTGAACTCTACAGTCACCAAACTGAGTGCTGTAGGTCATCATCCTTAGCCTTACACTTAATGCTGGGGGACTGTTTCAATTGTTGCCAGACAGTTGCTGTCATCAGAAGAATCTGGGAAGTCAGGAGCACCAGAATGCATTTCACACTCTGAAGGGGAGCACGCACACACTGCCAACAGTGATGAGTAAGCTGTTTTTCTGCCTCATTCTTGACAGGTGTGTCTGCAAATATCATGCCCTGGTGTTCCCCCCTTGTTATCATTCCAATCTACAGACTTCATCTATCTCTCCTCACTTGTGTCTCCAGAACCTATCTGGTCTTTCTGGTCTTTCTGTTCAACACGTGTTCACATGTCCAGCAGGCAGGCTAGTTTATTTGCTGCTGAGTAGGTCAACCTTGCCCATCTGTACTCGGTTCTGGTAGTGGAACATAGCCTATTTCAGCCTAAATTTTCAATAGCAGGAACCAAGAAACCAAGTACCACCCCATACCATAACTCTTCAAGGAAAAGCCATGGAAATACCCTGAAGCCTGAGTTGTCTACAGACACCACCACCAACTCCCAAACCCCCTGCAAAATCTGATCAAACCAAATTTTCATTTCTGGACAGAATGTTACTCTACAGAATGAAACTGCTCTTCAAGGAGAATAAACCTGACAGTCGTTTCTGGAGGTCATGAAGTAGATTAAAACTGAAAGCTGTGTCTCAGGCTGAACAGATTCGTCAAAACCACTGATGAAATTTGAGATACCAACCATATGCTCTCCACTGAGATCCTGAACAACTTTAATTTGTTCAAAATCATAAGGTCCCTTGAAGCCATGGGCTGCTTTGAACTTCACTGGTCTTGTATATGGCATCCCTTCATCATCACTGGAAGAAGGATCATCTTGATCTGTATGGAAGACTAAGAGGGACACAAAATCAACAGTACATATCACAGTACACATTTAATCTCTTAGTAAATAATTACCAATACTTTTGGGGAGCAGATTAGTCTTGAATTAGCAAATTTATATAGGCAATATAAATATCTTAAAAGCAAAACAAGATACTGTTGCAAAGTCTAAAGACAAATCTACACTAATTTTAGGGTGCAGTGAACTCTCAAAACAAGAACTGCTATCCATTTTTGTTCTGCCCCTTTCTTATGCATCAGGTCTTGCATTCAGCAGCTCTTGTGCTAAGTAATTTCTGTCATTTTAACAAGTGTTGAAAATTACCCATCTCATGGGATTGGTTTCTTCTGACTGAATACACTGAAACCACCTGGTGATCTGCCCACAAAGCATGAGAATTGCTAAAGAGCCGGGGCAAACAGCCACTGGCAATGTAAGATGCTGAAGTGCAGCAGTTCTATGGCACTTATCTCGGGCTGTGGTTATACGCTCTTACTGCAGTACTGGAAGTCTGTCTAAAGGAAACACTCGATGAAACAAGAAAGGAAGAGGTCGGTTGTAGTTGGGAAACCTTTTAACAGGAGCTCAAGCCATATGAGAATACCAGTAGTGGCACTGGTTGTCAGAAAACAATCTGATTTTATTAAAGTAATGAAGACAACCACCACTTTTACCTTTGCTGGAATAACTTTCCAGAAATTCATATTTTAATATCCAGACAGCTGTCTAACAGCATTACAAAAACTACAGTATCCAAGTGGTTTAGCTGAAAAAGTCTCAACTACTACTTTACAAGAATTCATCCTTGTGACCGGCTGGTCTCAGAATGCCTAAGCTACAAGTTTTAACTCTAAAAAGCTGTATCAAGTGTACAGTGGGAGAACACTCCAGTATGTGTCCCTCAGACAGCTTTGATTCCTAGAAGACCAAGGATAAACACACGATCCTATCAAAAAACATATCAAAGAGTCAGTGCCACTGACCTTCGTCCCGAACACTCTTAACTTTATTTACAGCACGTTCGCCGTACTCTTCAGCCAGGTGCTTTGCTCGCTTTACAGATTTGCCAAGGAACTTTTTCAGTTGGGTCCTTAAAAAGCAAGGGCACTTTTTCAACACGTAACACTAGCAAATTCCCATTTTTTGCTATTATGAACTAATTTTTAAAATTTTATTTTAAATGCAGTATTATCTCTTTCCATTACTGCTGCTTATAATAAGCATTTAATCTGCCAGGAGTAATGTAACCTTCAGTTTAACTGCAGAGCAATGGGCTTATGTAAATTCAGGTATCGCTTGTATTTCAAAGGTAACTTTTTCAGAAGTCAGAAGGGGAGCTTCAGCTTAGGAAAACAAAACCTGCCTTTTCTTTGAAGGACATGAAACAGCATCTTACGTTTTTTGTTTTAACCTCCCTCCATCAGAATCGGTTTGCTGTGTCTGCATTTTGTCTTCATCATCAGACTGTGCTGCATCGTTACTAAGAGATACAGAAGTGATTGTTTAATATGAAATCATAATGAAATATTACTAAAGCAGGATCTGCTCTTTAGGATCCATCTTTATTTCTTCATGAAACACAATGGAAAACCATGGACATGATGTTAATTAATAAACCAGATCTTTCAATTCTTAGGCATCTTCATACTAAAACTGTACACGCTCTCTGAACACCAAAAAGATACACTGCAGCCCCTTCAACAAGTTTCAAACGTAAGCTTACTGTGATGCTTTGAAAGATATGAGCAGACAAAATACACTACTAGAAACAGGTAACATGCCATCCTGTTCTCCTACCTTGTTTTCCATAAGTCAAATAAATTAATTGTGGTTAATTCTGAAACAGAAGTTTATACACAGAAGAGTACGAATCTACAGAAGTGAGCTTTCCAGTTATAATTCAGCAACACAAGCAAAGGCTGTCTGACTTATGATTCACATTAATCTAGGCTTTTGAAAAAAACATCTAGACTGATTTCTTGACCATTAAGAAACTGTATTTTTCTATGAAAGCTTACAAGCAGATTCAGTTTTAAACATTAAAAAGGCTGACAGCCCCATTGAGAACAAGAAAACCTCGCTCACAGTAAGCTATACTGATGACTACAGATCTTCAGAGCACCAAAGTCTACTAAGTTAAACACTAAAAAGCTACAGGTGGTGATAGCATGAACAACATATAGTCCTAGCACATAAAATGTGTTTAATTCAGTATAGAAATAACAACATTCAGCACACTAAGTGCTAACTGCAGTTCAGATGGATTTTCAGACATACTTCGCTGTCAAATTTAAATAATATCATCAACCTTTAGTTAACTGAAAAGAATTCAATAAACAGCCTAGTTCAAAAAGAATAGGAATTAGCACTTGAATTTCAAATTAGTCAGACAGATGGATTCGGATTCTCTTTACTGGCATGAAAGCAGCCTCCATGCGTGCAAAAATTATGAGAGCAACAGTATGAGAAAGAGCTGAAAGGCATCATCCATCATACCTGACATACTCTTTAGTTCTCCTCATGATATGCAAAGTTAGGGGATTAATGCCTGTTGGCAACTTTTCTTCTGCCAAGCTCAGGGGTATTTCTTCACCTGTATCAAGGTTTTTTATCATTACACTTGCCAGAATTTCCTGTGGAAAAAAATTAAATGTGAAATCAAGATGAATTCATTAGACTCCAAAACCTAGAGCAAAATATAAATAATTTGGTTTTATGGATTATTTAACTTAATGGGAAATTCTATAGCTCACCATGTATTTATTTTACAAAGACTAAGTTTAACTTAAAATTGCTTTAATGTGTTAGTGCAAACATTATCAACCACTATACATAGATGAACAATTACATGTCATCACAAGCCTCAATTTCATAAATCAGACATGCAGCTACAATTAAAAGACACTGAAGTCTTCCCCTTTCAGATATTCTAAACAGCTGTAGTTTAGATTTAGTCGAAGACAACAGTTACCTACAGAGAAAAAGCATTGTCTCTTTTAGCCCCAGCCTGCAGCTGAACACCACGCAGCCACTCACTCACCACCACCAGCACTCCCCCTCTACCCCCAGGTGTGATGGGGAGAAAAACAGGAAACAAAGGCAAACCTCGTGGGTTGGGATAAGGACAGTTTACTGGGACAGCAAACGCAGGGAGAAACAACAACAGGACTTACAACAAAACATACAAAACTGGTCATAAACAATACAGTTTCTCACCAAACTGCACAACTCAGAATGTACAGCTCAGATGCATCCTGAAGCCAGCCCGTCCCTGTGCTGCTGATCCGGGAGCCATGCCTCCCCACCTAGCCCCCTTTTATACGGAACACGGTGAATACCCTCTTTGGCCAGTTTGGGTCGCCTGTCCTGGCTGTGTCCCCTCCCAGCTTCCTGGGTGTTCCCTGCCTTCTCAGTAGCAGTATGGTAAGAGAAGCTGAAAAGTCCTTGACTGCTTGGCAACAACTAAAAACATCAGTGTGTTATCAACAGTGTTCTCATCCTAAATCCCAAACACAGCACTGCACCAGCTACTAGAAATAAAATGAATGCTATCCTAGTTGAACCCAAGACAAGCATTTAGATCTGACTAGTACTACACAAAGGAAAAAAGATTTTATTTTTTTGGAACATCTCATGAACACATACATCTGCAAAAAACAGTATAGACAGATATACATAAAAACTGTCAGCAGCCCAGTAACAACTTCCACTTATCCTGATGATTTTAACTGAAGAATCTAATTTCTAATATTAGAAAATCATTCTCCTATTGACCCCTTCCCCCTTTTAGGTGAATGACAAGACACCAAGTTTTCTGTTGTCCCTCACACTGAAATCATGTAACTGTGCTTGTGTAACTGCAAACACAAACTCATTGCATTTCAGCACTATCATAGGTCACACTTTCAAATGCTAATACCGCATATGACTCAGGGAACCACAAAGTGATTAGGTGGACAAAGCCAACGTGCTGTCACTCCTGTTTGTAACCCCAGTCACAGTATACAGTGGTTCAGAGCGCAGAGTGATGTGTGACTACTCCAATTCATTCCACAGACTGGAAAAACAAGTACAAGAAAGTACTATGTACAAACCACATTCATTACTACCTCATCTGTGAGCTCTCTTCCAGAATTAGACCTGGGTCTTTGTGGTCCAAGTACTTCATTTGTTGTTTGTCCATCAGCTGCTTTCCCATTTTCCTGAAATGTTGCAGACAGAATACATTATCTCTACTGTAATACAAAGTCATAGAAAAAAAAATACAGTTATTGAATATATAACTGTTTCCCAGTACCTGTGCAGTGACTATTTTATCTCCACTAGTTGCACTTGCCAAATCCAAAGAAGGCTGAGAATCTTTGGGCATACCCTCTGTCACTGTACTTGGAGTTAAAAGACCACCAGCTGTGAAGTTCTCTCGAGAAACTGAAGAAAGATTTGTATTAGAAAGAAGAGTATAACACTTGCCATAGACAGGCTGATGTCAGGATTGCTAGAATTGCAATATCACAGTTACACTCCTGTACACCCTTTCTGACAAGTTTTATTTTGGTTTTTTTTAAAACATCATCTGCCACCAAAGCTGCCCTATCATTTACATTTCATATGTAGCTGCAGGTACATGATTTCACACAGTCCTCCTAAATTTTATTAGCAAATATATCTTCTTTTAAATTGTTTCCCTACTAACCCAGGACTACTAATTTTCATGAGATGCAAGTCTACATCTTCACTTGTATTTCTATGCTAATACAGATTGCACACATTTTATTTGAATTGTGTAAATTTTTTTCATTTCTGTATCACAGCAGCCTCTTCTCCTTGCTACAGAAGTAGCTATTTTGGTAGGAACCATTAGTTTGCAAGAAAGTATACCAATTAGGAACACTTGTAATGCAAATGGATGTTTCTCCATGGTAAGAAGCTAAGATGGTTGCAATTTTTTTCCTCATTTACATGTCAACTAAATGAAAAATCATAAATTGAATGACTCTTCCACTCAAAACACAAAAATAGTAACCATGAACTAGAGACATCTAAAATATAATACTTGCCTTCTAAACCAGTTTTTTGCACTTCAAAATCCAGTTCACTCTTCTTCTTCCTGGGGGGTGGAGCTGGCCGTGCAGGTGGTGGTGGTCTTGGGGGAGGAACATTTGTTGGAGGTGGTGGCCGTGCTGGGACAGGCTTCTTTGTGCTAGCAACTATATCAGGTTCTACAGTAAGCTGCCTCGGTGGTTTTGCTGGAGGCATTTCTTCTGTTGTAGAAAGGTCTTTGGTAGATGAATCTGTAGCCACTTGTTCTAAAGTATTTGCCTCTTTCATGTCTTTTATGTCCTCACTTTTTGATGTTTCTTCTTGTACTTCAGTTTCATCCATTTTGTGGTCAGTTGCATTTGTTACTTTCGTTAGTTTGTGAGTTTCCTGTTGCTCTGGAGTAAACAAAATCTTCCTTGACTCCAAATCAGTGTCCTTGCACACATTCTGATACGTAAGTTCTCTAGGGTCTTCTTGCAATAATTTAGCAGCTAATACTTCTGGGATACTACTAACAATACCTGCTCCAGAAATCCAAGCATCTGCATCTGAAGCTGGAACAGTAAGTTCTGTTCCTCTAGTAGCTAAAGAACCATCATCATCTAGTTGTGCCTTCTGGCTTTCTTCTATTATACTGTCAATAATCTAAAAAATAAAACCAAAACCATCTTAGTGTAAAATAACAGGCATTCCTAGGGTACACTTACCAGCTAGTCTGTCCAACACCCACAAGAGCTCTTCCATTGTTGCTCTGTATACAAAATATATTGTTTAAAAATTCTAGCTGCAGAAATAGGCATAACTGAAAAACAAAGTGACTCATTTCCATTCCTCTTTAACAGGCTCTGAGAGAAAGTCAGAAAACAAAACCTGTTCACTCCTCAGTTCTCATGAGCTGCTAAGTATAATCCTGTAAATTACACAGATGTTTCAACACTGTGGTTTTCTGGTTTCAACTGTTGGTCCCCTTCGATGGACACTTTTACTAACATTAATGATAAATTCTAACCTGTGTTAACTTAATAGTCAGTCTTCATCCTGAAACTAGCTGGTATTTCTAGTGTGATGGTGGAAATCCAAAGCAATATTTAACTAACCTCTTTTGAATCATCTTGTTTCATTTCTTGTACAAAGGTTTCATTTCCAGCTTTGTGTAGTATGCTGTCCATATCCTATGGGAAAAATATGGTAGATACTGTAAGATGATGGTACTAAGTCCTTCAGTAAGATGAACTAACAAGAACATAGCTACAACTAATTAAATAGCATAAAGGACAAGAATTCTACTACATTTTTCGCATATTACTACTATCAGATGTTTAAATGGTAATGCACAGTACAGATGAAAAGTATTTCATAGCAGCATACAGAAAGACTGCACACTATCAAACAAAAAGGACAGTTATCTTAAAGAGGTTTCAAGCCCAACTAAAAATCAAAGGTAGCATGCAGTTTCAAGAAGCAGGCATTTAGTGATCTGCAGAAAGAAAAAGCCATATTAAAATATTTAGTTCTTTATCAGGTTGTGGGAATTTTATTATCACTACATATAACAAACTTTTTTATAAATTCCCAGGTTAGGTCAGGCAGATCTACCAAGTGATCACAAATAAGCCTTTGAGGTTCTGACAAGGATTCTTGTGTTCTATAATTATTCCTAGCACACACTGTCTGTTTTTGCTATCAGTTATCTTCGGTCAGGTCCTTCTGAAATTTAAATAAACCACAGCAGAAAAAAATGAAATGACTGGCTATAAGCAAAACCCAGGAACTTTTTCAGAACATTTGGATGAAAGACTGTGTTGCAGTTTGGTGTAAC
>VZTU01012981.1:0-33618 GCA_013400835.1 Zapornia atra
CAGCCTGTACTGATACAGACAGTAAGATCCTTAAGATCCCTTCAACAAGTATACCTTACCTCCACATAGCTCAAGCACACATGTGCCGTCTCATGGTGATTCTTCAGAGTAGATGCCTAATATTTTCTGCACTCATTTTCTCTTTGTAATCTTTCAGTGGTAAAATGCATACTGGAGCAAAGTAATGAGAATTTGCTATGACATTCGGACAGATATTTTCCTTATCCTTCTTTGAACATTGTTAGAAAAGCACATGCCATGGGCTTCAGTGAAAGCTTGATGCTCAGCCTTCTTGTTCACCTTTGAGGTGCGGTTGCCTCTGACCACATCTTTCTCTGGTATGAGAAGGAGGCTGGAAAACTGAGGTCAGTCTCATGGCAGAAACATTTTGCAATAATTTATCCTGAAGCCCAAGTTTAAGTAATTTCTATTTGTTCTCATTTCTTCATTGTAATTCAAAGTTAATCAGTTTTCACTACTTCTGTAAAGAAATGTGAAGTTTGTTTTCCTGTATTTACAGACCTTTAAGGAACTAAAATCCTCCACTTCCAAGGAATGCAGGATCCTCTTGATGCAGATGAAAAAAGAAAATATGTTTATACTACAGGATGGCTAGAAAGCTTCAAAACCATAAAAATTTTGGCTTGTTTAGTGCTCTCCTAAAAAAACATAAAGATGACCAAACAGATTATTTGTATTAAAAAAAAAAAAAGAAACTTTTCAGTCTAAGAATTTCTTTGCCAAGTTCAATCTAAAATTATTTTTTATGGCTACATTATAAATTGCTTAAAAATGGGGTTTATAATGGAAATGGTGACAGACTTAACTATGGCGGTGCAAGCAGGCGCCAGCATAATTACAGTCTTCTCAAGACACAACTTATTACAAGCAATGCAGCAGAGCCAGCATTTTGTATTTTAATTAAGAAACCTGGATTTTGTTTGTAATAATTGACTGTTATGCCGCCCCTCTTGCCAGGACACCCTTGTAAAAGAGACTCTTGCCTCTAGTAGTCTTTCTTGGTTAAATATTTTAAATAAATTTTATATTGTTGACTGGAAGATTGCACGCATTTTATAGGTCATTATTAACTGTCTTTTGGTGACTTCAGTTGTTCGATATTTTTTAATGGAGATTTTTGTTCCTCTCATCTGTGACCAGAAAAGGTTTACAATTTAGGTCTCAGAGAGGCGTAATACCATAACATCTGTGTTATCTGCCTGAATCTCTACAACGCAGGCCTTCCATAAGAAAGCATGCTCTTTGGCTATACTCTCCTATCGCCCTAGGCAGGTAGTGCAGACTCTGCTCCCCAGAGACATGAAGCACTCGGACCTTCTCTACGCAGCCCTGACAAGGGCGTCACCGCAGCCGCGTCATTACTGAGAATGTCGATGCCTGCACACCCAGCCGTATTTACTACTTGCAGACCAGCTCCTTTTGTTATATATCGCTAGAGTAAAAACAAACAAGCAAACAAACAACACGGTAGGGAGTAGCCCGAGACACATCAGCGAGTTGCGGGCGGCGAGGCGAGGGCGATGCCGCAGGGGATGCTGCCACCTCCCGGCACCGCTGGCCCGCAGCGGCCGCCGCCAGCCACGCTCGCCTCGCCCCCGGCCTTTCCCTCGGCAGCAGTTGCTGCTACAAAGATCCCCGGCCAGTTTTCGGCCCTTGCCTTTGTTTCTTAATCATCATAGAATCACAGAATATCGTGAGTTGGGAGGGACCTGTAAGGATCATCGAGTCCAGCTCCTGGCTCCACACAGGGCCAGCCAGGTCAGAGCACGGGACTGAGTGCATTGTCCAGACACTTCTTGAACTCACTGCCCTGGGGAGCCTGTTCCAGTGCCTGAGCACCCACTCAGTAAAGTACCTCTTCCTAATACCCAACTTAAACCTCCCTCTGAGCTTCATACTGTTCCCTTGGGTTCTATCACTGGTTGCCAAAAAGAGGATATCGGCACCTGCCTCTTTGTTCTACCTTGTCAGGAAGCCACAGACCATGATGAGATCTCCCCTCAGTCTCCTATTCTCCAGGCTGAGAAAACCAAGGGACTTCAGCCTCTCTTCATAAGACTTCCTCTCCAGAACCTTCACCCATCCTTGCTGCCCTCCTCTGGACACTCTCCAATATTTTTGTGTCACTCTTGTACTGTGGTGCCCAAAACTGCACACAGTACTCAAGTTGAGGCCACACCAGCGCAGTGCAGAGCGGGACACCTCCCTGGACTGGTTGGCAATGCTGTGCTTGATGTACACCAGAAAAAGGCTGCCCCCCCGGCTGCCTGGGCACACAGCTTGCTCATGTTTAACTTGCTGTCGACCAAGACCCCCAAATCTCTCCCCCCCAATTGCTCTTCTTAAGAGAGTTCTTTTCAGTTGTCCTTCACAGCTAACAGTGACAAACGGCATCAGGGCTTTATGTGTATGGTCTGCAAACGTTGGGTGTCTGATTTTGACAGGAAATCTGTGGTGGTAATTAGGTATTCAGAGAAGGACCCCGATATGCACAACATTAAGTAGGTTGCAGCAGCTCATGTGTAAGTTAATGAGCTGTAATAGTAGTACCACACAGGCACATACACAAATGAGATCGAAAAAAGCGTTTAACATTTTTAACTGAAAAATAAAATATGAATTGAAGCAGTTCAGGACTAAAATAATGCTTCTCAAATTATTAATATGTTTTTTAATTCCTGTCTGCCACTGGGTACAGCAGGCTTGGCTAAAAGCATTGCTTGCAGTCCCTTTATTTCTCTCTGTTTGGTGTCGAAACAATACTGTTCTAACAAACATTATTCAGTCATTTTCCCCCAGGACTATCTACCAACCAGAGAGATTATCAAAGTTAATTACGTCACTTCCTTTCTTTTCTCCAACACACTCCCAGGCTAAGAAAAGAGATAAAGGAGTTACCCAGCCGATCTCTCCCCGCTTCCTCCAAAGTTTGCCTCCTGCCAAGAGGACCTTCAAGGAGTCTTTGCTGCCTTTAGCTCTTCCAAGCGGAGCACAGGGAAAAGAGCATAGGAGATAATCAACCACTACAGGGTTTGGGGAGGGGGGGAAAGAAAAGAAGCAGCAAGAAAATAATGGCATTGTCTCGTTATTTTCTTTTGGGTCCTGAAACAGCTATCAGTATTACATTACCAAAGAGTTATGATTTTGGCCAAACAGCTGAATGAAAATGGAAATACAGTATTTGTTTTTATGTTGCATCCTTGGAGAACAAATTCAAAGTGAAGGGAAATTTAAAGGAGAAAAACACAGCAAGAAAACCAATAGAGAAATGCACAAAAATTATGTCACAGGCCATTCTCAAATATCTATATCTGAGGTTTCAAGTATCTCAAATATCACTCTTCACCAGCTATTTATTAGGTGGCATTGATTTCAGCCATGTGAGGAAATCAGGCTGGAAAATATGCGTCAGGGGTAATGCTCAGGCAGAAAAAATGGTGAACAAAAAATAATCTGTGGGATGACTGGAAAGGCTAGAGTCTGGCTCTAGGATGCCCACATCAAGGCAAGGTCAATTGAGGTCTCTAGGTACAGTAAAATTAATCTGATACAGTGGTGGATCATTCTCCAGATGCTGACTTGCACCCTGCTTTTAATCAGGAGAAAGAAGACAGCTTTTAAAGTGAGGCTTCAAGTAAATTCAAATCAGTTGATACTATGCAAGGGAAGGAACAGCCTTGGATGCATTGTTCCATGGAAGATGCACCCAGCAGCCAAGCAGGGTTGTGGAGGTGAGAGCAAGGAAGCAAGGTGGAGTGCAATCGCAGGGATTTAGAAAAGCCAGTGGATTTGAGGAGTGATAATGAAGAATTATTGCAGTAAGTGCTACCATAGGTTCAGTTCCATATCTTTTTCTCAGCTTGGCTATATGCTAAAACACCTCTTTATCAGATCCTCCAAATACAGCTCAAGCAGTATTTCATCACACCGTAAATGAGAGGGACCAACAAACACACTGTGCGTGACAATGAAAATGAAAGAAAACACCAGCCCCATTACCTAACTCCTGTATCCAAACTGACTAGCCTGATTGCCTTGACATCAGGTTTATCAATTCCACATGTTTTCTGGGGGGATTGGGGACTTCTAATTTTCAGGAAAGGATGCCTACAAAGGTGAAAGCAGAACCCAGTAGAGTCCATGTCCTAGGAGTATGTATTTAGCTCCAGCACTTCGTTATTTTGAGCTACAGAAGAGAAATTAATAAGACCTTTTAAAATGAGCAAAAAATGTGAAGAGAAAAATGCATTTCAGATAAGAAGATGATTTACAAAAAAGAAGTGTGGCAGAAAAAGCAAATAAAAGATTGTTCTTTCTTCTGTGGTCAAAAGGTGGACAGCTACAGGCACAGAAGTCCTTGAAAACCAAAAGCTTTTCCTCTTGAACTGTCTGATAATGTGAACCTGACTTACAGTCAAGATTTAGGCTATTCAAAAAGAAAAGAGAGATAATAAAAAATACTAGAGTGATTTCTAGAAACCAGAATTAGGTAGAAGTCTCACAAGAATGAGGAAACTACCAGAACTAAACCTCTGCTACCAGACATCACTAACAGAAAAATATAGTATTATAAAAGAATAAGGATTTCTATTGGAAATAAAAAATACTATCTTTAAGTATTAGTCAAAACAGAACTTCCTATACAAAATGCACAACAGCTAGGAGCTAAAGGTTCATTTTGTTTACCTGAAGGAAATTTCTTCTGTCTCATGTCATCATGTAAATAGAAGGGTCATTAAATCTGAGAGCTCAACAGGAACTGAGCAGCAGGATTATGTGGTGTCATTAACTATTGTCAATCTGTGTGAAGGTTCTGTAGTCATTCTCCATTTGTTCCCCAAATGAAGTGTGGAGCATAACTACATCTCAACTGGAATTGTTCTGGTGACTTCTGCCATGACACTAGAATGATGGGAAATGTGCACCTAATTATGTCAGAAGGAGATTTTCCCTTCATGCCAGCTGGAGGATCTTTATTCACTCACAGGTCATGAATCCTATCTTTGTGCGCGTGTGTGTAGCCCTGAAGGATGGTTTGAACACTGTCTGGCTGTTCAATGTAGTAACAACCCAGTCAACACTGTACCATCCCATGTAGGGATGGAGTCAGATTTAAAGGTGCGTGTTACAGCGTGTGAGCAAACTCATTCTAGCTGGCAGTAAAATGTACTCTGGCCCCATTCCAGCAGAGCACTTAATCATATGCTTATCAGTTAAAAAGATGAGTCAAATACTTCAGATCATGAACACGCTTTTATGCCTTGTTGCATCACACCCAGAATGTTTGCACCATTAGCCCAGATTAATATTAACCAGAGACTGAAAGAAATGAAGTAGGAGAGGGAAGTTTAGAGTGTACTGACATTCCAAGCACTGCAACACACAACTGTGATATGTTGATCCTGTTAATATTTTTCAAATGGTTTGTACAACCACCTGCTTAACAGATGAGATCTCTGATTAGAACCTTAAGTCTCTAATCTTTAGGAGTACTAACATTTTTTAGAAATAACCTTGGTTTTAAGTCATCCCAAACCACCCCGCCTTCACGTAAATTATGCCATCAGTATTTCAGCTTCCTGAGCTGCATACTGAGAATGTCCTCACATCTTTCCCTTTTCTAAAACTATTTCTCATAGTTACTGTGGATGAAACAGTATCCAAAAAATCGGAACCCCTTGCAGTTGCATAACACAGTCCTGGTTGCCTGATGGTGATGATGATGGCCAAGGGATTTTACCCACTGTGCTACTGATCAGTCTGCAGTCTGATACAGCTTCTTTTTCACAGCCTCATGCACCTTTTGGACCACAGGAACAACCTGCTTTGCCTCTAACGAGATAATACATGGAGCCAGAGAAAGGTTTGTAGTAATAAAGAAATAAGTGCTTTGAATGGATGCTATAAAATAAGTTGATTTTTAGTTACTGTGTTGTTTGATAAAAGGTAATAAAAAGAATGTATCAAATCAGATAACTTCAGGTGTTAAGACATAAAAGAGAGCAGCTACAGACAGTTCCAGTTGCACAAATCCATATACAAACAAGGAATAATGATAAATACTTGGAAAATTACTTCAAATCACAGAATTACTAGGTTGGAAAAGACCTTTGAGATCGAGTCCAACCATACCTGTCCTCTACTAAACCATATCTCTGAGCACCTCATCTACTCATCTTTTAAATACATCCAGGATTGGTGACTCAACCCCCTCAGTGGGCAGCCTGTTCCAATGCCTGAAAACACTTTCAGTGAAGAATTTTTTCCTAATGTCTAATCTGAACCTGCCCCTGCACAGCTTGAATCCATTCCCCCTCATCCTATCATCTATCACTTGGGTGAAGAGACCAATACCAATCTCTCTACAACCTCCTTTCAGGTAATTGTAGGTGGTGATAAGGTCTTCCCTCAGCCTCCTCTTCTCCAGGCTAAACCCCAGTTCTCTCAGCCAGTCATCATAAGGTTTGCTCTCCAGCCCCTTCACCAGCCTGGTTGCCCTTCTCTGGACACACTCCAGGACCTCAATGTCTTTCTTGTAGTGACTGGCCCAGAACTGGACACAGTATTCAAGATGCGGCCTCATCAGTGCCAAGTACAGAGGCACAATCTCTTCCTGGACCTGCTGACCACACTATTTCTGATACAAGTCAAGGTGCCATTAGCCTTCTTGGCAACCTGGGCCAAATGGCAGAGAATCAGAAGTCTGATAAAAGCAAAAGTGGGATAGAAGAAAAGGGGAGGGACTCCAAGGACACCTAAATGAGAAGATGATATTGTATGGAAACATTTCATTGTAAATTAAGAAAACACAGGGAAAGTCTGACTGTAAACTAATGTTCAGTATTTCACAGGGAAAAAAAAAGAAATCACAGTTGGCATTTTGGCCCAAAGCTTTGTGGTTACAATTATACTGTATATATGTCATCTTTAGGTTACAAAGTAATTTTTTTGTACACCCTTAGAAAAAAAGTTAGCAATAACCTGTAAAAGTAAGCCCCCAACATCATTTTAATGGCAGTACAAGGCAGATGTTAATGAAAGTGCTGACTAGAGTGTTCACCCCCATGCTCACTGCACATATTTATCAAAATAACCAAGATTAAAGGCAAAGACATCCACAGACAACCTTAATTAACCCAATAAATGAGAACTGAAAAAATAGCAGTTGGCTTTTACATGACATTTGTACTTGTGAATTAAGTTTGCACAGACACCATCATTTACATTTCTTATTTCACTTCCTGCTTACAGTAATACAAAATACCTGCTGCTTTATTTAGGTTATTACTAGTTAAATAAAACAATCTGCAAACATTTCCCTTTACTTATATCACTTCTTATTTCTCATGGAGATGGCTTAAACAATTGGAACCCGATCTCTGTTATTTTTCATCTTGACTTCATCGTTTGAGTGCCCAATTTGGGTTGACAGAAACAACCCCGTTCCCCACTGGTGACTCTTAGGAAACTTTTTAGGACAGTGATACCCACTGGTTGATCACTTGGGGGAAACGTGATTCTTGTCATTGGGCCACCATCCATCTGGAGGTGGCCTGGGGTCATATCCATCCTGCCTTGTGGCAACCACTGCATGATCATCATAAGGCTAGACAAAAGAGAGAAATGGGTCTAACGAGGATACAGTTCATGTCTCAGGTGTCCTCACCTTTCTCAAGAAACTAGAATTCCAAGCTCTGCAATTCTCCTAAGAGGACAGTACTGCTCCCCAAGCACTCCAACTTTTCAGTTTAACAGGAGGTAGGTGTGTGAATGATTATGTAAAAACAGTTGTGCATGGATTTCTATCAGGTGATTCTTCCATAAATACAAAGAAAAGGGAACTAAAGTATAGCATGTCACCGATCTGCAGTAGCAGAATATATCTGTCTATCTGTCTGCCTGTCTATCTATCTGTCTATGTATCCTTCTCCAACATATAACATATCTAGAGGTCATTTTCAGCAAGCGTGCTATATATTGTACAGAGTATGTGTATCAATCCAGCACTCTTAGTTAAAATAACTGTAGTATGCTTACAAACTGGATATATGTAGAAGACAGGATAATACTGAATATTAACAAGCTCTCATAAAAGTCACTGAAATGTTCATGAAATTAATAGAATAAATTATTTACTAAATATCTCAGTGAAATATTAAATCAAAGACATCAAATATCTCAAATCTATAAATAATGAATTTTAAATCTGTCAGAGTATGGGTTAAATATATGATGAATATTATTCAGTCCTACTAATAAATTTCCTTAAACAATCTTACTCCTGCTTGCTGGTTTATGCTAGAATAATATATGTCAAGCACTGGGTTTTCCCCTGGAGCTTAGTTTTGTATAATAACAGAACTCACCGTTTTGGAGAAACACAGATTTACTATCAAGGAGACAGCTATATGACAATCTTGATAGAGAAGCTGGCCATACTGTGGGCAAATTTAATAAAGAAATAAATCAAACATTAAAATAATTCTCTGAGGAAACTTCATTTGAGGGGAGAAATAAAGGTTCACCAGTAACCATAGTGAGTTCATATTATTGCCATTGTTTTTACAAGTTGTTGCCATGACTTTTTTGACTTTTGGGCTAGATTGGACTTAAAACACA
The DNA here is from genome assembly GCA_013400835.1 of Zapornia atra. NCBI lineage: Eukaryota > Metazoa > Chordata > Aves > Gruiformes > Rallidae > Zapornia > Zapornia atra. Next base: position 8,641 of record VZTU01012981.1, read on the forward strand.
ACAGATGGCTACAATTATGTGTCTGTAACTTTTTTTTTTATTTTTAGAATAACTAAACAGAGCACAATAAAATAAACAGGCTTATATTCCAAAGAGACTCTCACAGTTTAAGAGGGCTATACATGGTTATTAAAAAAAGCCCCACCAAAACTTTCTAGACTCCCTATACAATAAGAATAAAGCATAAATTAAATTAACTTCACGAATGTGCTGTGTTTTCAGTAAGCACGTAATTCATTCCTATAATCGAATTTCTTTGATTAGCAATTTCAGGAGCACTGAATAAAACTAAATTGCATTATAATTTTGAGATTATTTGGGTCCGAGTGTGCATTCCTTTCAACAGCATAGCTTACAATGGATTTTTTCTCAACAAGGAGTGCTAGCTTGGGCTCTTTGTAGGGTAGTTTTTAAATAAGTACAGGTTAATTGTAATATTTATTGTCTAGAATCATTATTGAAAAAGAATTTTATTTAATTACCTCATGATACTTCAGTTTCTGTATCAGTGCCCTTAGTAAAGGGCAAAAAGAGACTTTGATGAGAAGGATAAAGGCATATAAAGGAAGAGAGAACTGATTAAGCAACAACACCCCACTAAATCAGCAACACAGCATGAGGTGAGCATCATTGGGTCTTTAAGGCTGTGTTATCTAACATAGATTATTTTAACACAAGGTACTTTGAAGAGTATAAATGTCCTCAACTCTATCTGGAATATCAGTTTAACCTTTGAATTTTCTAGGACTGTTTTTTACAAATTTATATTTATTTATTCTCTACAACATCTCGACATATTAAGGCTTTTATAATCATATAATTTAGACACACATCTAGGTTACTCAAGGCTTTGCGTGTTATCAACAACATCTTGGCATGCTTTGCCAGGACAAGTCAGCAAGGAAACATGGCCCGGTAATGAGCTTTCTGCTCCTGTCACATGCCATGCTGCTAAATCCAACCCATACAGCCCAATCCCACAGTTCAGTTGCCCGTGTAGGACTGAGACAGAACCTGGTTTTTGAAAAATCACTGTAATCTTTTCAGTTACTATGTGACCACACCTGCAAGATCCACATGTCAAGCTAATTTTTGCAACCTAAAGTCAATAACTTTGCCCTCATTAACAATGTAGTCTAGCTAAACTTCACAACCTATGACAGGGGCAGAGTAGCAGAGACTTGGACAGATCAGTCTGAAGCACATGTAATAACTTTGGCCATAACTTGTCAAAGAAGAGTTTTGTAGGAATCTGGGTCACTAATGGTGCAAAGTCTTCATTTCTGTATGTTTGTGGAACTCTATCCTCATCCCTGAGCACATGCAGCACATTTCCAAAGCCACTCAATAAGCTTTGAATGGACCACACTGGAGAGTGTTTGACATGATGGTGGCAGCACACTGAAAGATCAAGACAGTTTATAATAAAATGCCTCCTTACCTTGGAAGATAAGAAACCAGTTACTTTATTTTGGTCCTGTTGGCTCAACAGTTCTGACTCTTCTCATCTTCTGTTTCTCATCCCTGCTGTAGAGAGCTTCCATGGGACACTTTTTGCTTTGAGAAGTGAAATTGTACACTACTTATCAAAAGTGAAGAGAATTTTTAAAATAAGAAATTATATTGGCTGTGAAAGCAAAGGTGACAGGCATGAGAAACTTCGCTTAATAAAAGCATGACAAATTACAAGACACAAGCAAGATGTCCAGTTCAGCTCAGCTGAACTGTTCAGCTCAGCTTAAGCTAATCTTTAAACACATGCTGAAATTCACTGAGGCCAATCCTCTTAACTACTTTATTGTATCCAAGATAAGTTGTAGAATACAGTAAGTAAGAAAAAAGGCCAACAGAGGTGTCATATTTGTCAAGCTTTATTACTACACATTTACTAAAACTCTGCATACAGAACAACATAATTTTGCCTTTGCTGTGTCCATAACTTTTACTCTATTATGATAAGCTCTCATTTGCTGTAGTGCAATTTTAGAGTAAAATTCTCAGTCATTCTATACATAGATGATTTACTCAGTCTGGCTATATATAATCAAAAATGCCAAGGAAAACTGGAAAAATAAATTTGCTGTACTGCTGACACTTTTTTCAGAAGTGTCGCGGAAAACTACAAAGGGTGAGAGGAAACAGTACTGTTTCAGGCCAGGCCCAAGACCGAGATGGACACTGATTAAATTTAATCATCAATAAGCAATGGAATTTATCATTTGACTGATGTGTTGTGAGCATGGTTCATAGAAAAGGCTTCGCTGAAGGATATTCCCATTCACTGTACAGAGTCATTTTCTGTACTCAGTATTCCTTGAATTATGAAGTATAGCTTTTGCTTAGCTTGGTTCATTTTCAGTTTAATATGGATTTCTAATGTATGGAACATGTTTTGTTCCTTTCTTCAGCAGTTCCTTTAAAGTCATCTCTTCATTTTGACTCTGGCTAGTTAAATGTTTCCTAAGAATCTTTATAAGCAGTTGAGGAGTACATGAAAAAACACCAATGATGCCACATGAAAAGGAAAACTCTACTCTAGTTCCTTCAAACCAAATTCCATCAACTTCTGTTGAAATCATGAACTCACCACTTTCTTTACGAGAGTAAAGCTGACACTCATGAATTCAGACACTCTCCAGAAGTTTCATTTTATAAGATCTGATGAAGAATGAAACAGTGAGGTCTTAGATTTTTTTAATAGGTGAAGAGATATGACCACACCAAAGCATAAATGGGAATTGCCAGGTTGGTGCAAAGAGTCTGCGTTCAGTCTTGCAGTGCTATTTATATGAGACTTCTCTCCTACAAGAAAACTGATGGGGGAGTTTTCTACAACTTGCTCAAACACTTCATGGAAAGGAGATTAGTTTGGCTTTAATTTAACCAACTAAATTGAGTGTTATTACTGGAAACAGCTCTAAGCTTTTCAATTCCCCTAATGAGGTCCAAACTTCTATGGATGCTATCACCTGAGACTACTGTAATATTTTATTTGGATTTAAATCTTAAACTTGGCAGCACTGCTGTGTCTCCGTGGACACCTCTCATTTTAGTTTTATATTCTCCCAGGTGGTTGATTACTTATCCCCGTAACAGGATTCCTTTTCATATCGAGGAAGCTCTGACCTCCATTCCAGCACCATACTGACATTTTAGCAGACATGGGATGTTGTAGTTTGTTTTATTTCACTATCAAGACCAAACAATCCATTATATTGGGTTTATTTGACAGATTTTTTTTCAAGGCGCCTTAATTTGCTGAGCTTCTTTGATTCTTAATGTCATTTGGAACTAATCTCTTCTATTAACATGAAAGCAAACTAAGAGCCAAGATTTTTATGGGAGACAGGAAACGTATATTTAAAGGAGTGCTGTGTTATCTTTTACAGCAACAACAAAGGGAATATAGACCCAAATATACCCCCAAATGACAGAGTTGATTTTTTAACAGGTTTCAAGTGTAAGTCTTCTTGGAATATTTATATGGCATCACTGAGAGCATTAAAACCTGCTTAGAACCACAGCCACAAAGCAATCTTACCAGCTACCCTAACCTGCTCAAAACTCTAGAGGGTCTCTGATCAGTTGGAAATGTCATCAGAAGTTGTTTCACAGAAAGAACTTCCCTTTGTTCAACACTTTCCTTCTGTTTTATGTTTAGCAATAGAAAAGTAGAAAAAGTCATCTAGTCAATCATTTCAACAAAATTATGTATGTATGTGCATACATACACACACACACACAACCAATTTCTCATATATAAGAAAGGAAATTTGTGGACCATGATACAATTCTGTGCGACAGAGCCCACTCAAAGAGTTCCCTAAAGAAGAATAGAGGGAAGAAGCATTATACTGTCCAGAGAATCTTCTTCTAGTTTTGGAATAAAATAGGTTTATTTGTCCTGATTGGTCTCTATGAACTGCTGAAGACAAGTTGATTTCTATAGTACTATTGAGTTACTGATAATTGTTCCTTCAGATACAAGATTTGTGAAATAATAGATCTGAAAGTGCTAGGGGACAAGGCAAGGCTGAGCTCACTTAAGGAATGTAGTCAACAGACAGCATATTGCTTTGACAAAGAAAAGAGACATAAGTTGAAACAAGGGAAACAAGTTTGACAATGTTTATATTTTATGCCTAATAAAAGGATGAAGAAATGAGAGCATAAAAAAGGGGGCGACTATTAATAAATTACAAAATAATTTGATTGCATCAGCACATCATTTCGGTAGTTTAAAGTAATACAATGGACTTCCACAAACAGAGGGGAGGGTATTCTTTGAAAAAGACATTTGTGTTTTGTTCTTCCTTATGCAAGCTAAGAATTTTGAAGTTTTGGGGTAGTGTTAAGGCAACTTTCTCAGGCTTCATTCCACATGAGACAAACTCCAGCAAGAACACAGTCTCCTTCCTAAAGCTCAGGAAAAGTTGGAGAGAAAACTGCTTAGTTAAATTCCAGCAGCATAACACTGTCCTGTCTTTTGGTAACTGTTTCCTTTCATCCAAATGAATCTTTAATCTTTAATCCTTTATCTAAACAGAACAAGAGACAGGGCATGTAGCAATGGGGGTTGGGGTGTGGGGTTGGTGGTGGTGTGTGTAATGGTTTCAAACTAGAAAAGGAGAGATTTAGGTTGGATATTAGGAAAAAGTTCTTCAATATGAGGGTGGTAGATCACTGGAACAGGTTGCCCAGCGAGGTAGTGGTGGTGGCCCCATCCCTGGAGATATTCAAGGTCAGGCTTGATGGGGCTCTGAGCAACCTGATCTAGGGAAGATGTCCCTGCTTACTGCAGTGGGGTTGGGCTAGATGACCTTTAAAGGTCCCTTCCAACCTAACACATTTTATGATTCTATTTTGTATTGCTTCAGGAGTTCTTCAGGAACAGTAAATTCGTATTGAAGGTGGGCCAGCATACTCTGGGGACTGTGCCTGAAAGTACAGAGGTGCCTTCAGGTGCTGTTAGGAAGTCTCCTTTGTCAAGCAAAACAAGGTACCTGAAACCAATTTATGCTGAGAATATACACTTTCTTTGTGCATAGTCAGCCCAGTTTCCTTCTCCAGAACTGCCTATCTGATTCTCTCCTTGGAGTTGTCAGGTCAAATTAATCCAGATTAGAAATATATATGTTTGAGCTAGGTTACCCCACCCACTGGCAGCAGATTTTAGAAGAGATAACATTTATTATGCCTAAGAAAGCCTATCGGTGTTCTCATTCACGCTGCGGGGATGCAGATGCCATCACTGGCAGACCTGTGATGCATAAGTATGCTCTCTGGCGATGAGGGAGCCACAAAACCCAAAGGAGATTATACTGCCAATGTTCAAGGAGCAATTATGCAAAGGCCTGTAACTGATTTTCCCAAGAGTAGCAAAGGTCATATATTCTGCCTCTAAATCACATCTTACCTGGTCCTTCTCAGTGTAATTTCAAATCCTAACTTCAGAGCACTAGACAGCAAGAGTCATTCAAAGAAATGATCCCAGAATTTGTTTTTTAAAAAAGCCAAACAAAACCAAACACAAAACCTGAAATAACTAACTCATTTTTCCTAGGCTTTCTTAGAAATGGCTGAACCTTCTCAGCCAAAAATTTCCAAAACGTGCAGCCTGAAGCACAGCCAGGATATAAAACACTACCCTGAAGAAGTGTTACAGTTCAGAAAATCATAAGGGGCTGAAAAATGGGGGTTAGAACTGGCAATATTAAAAATATAGGTGATTATATTAGTCTCAGTAATAGACAATCTACATAATGTCTAGGAATTTTTTTAAGTTACAAGGACAAGTTAACTAAGTATCATTGGCTGAGGTCCAAGTGGTTTTCTATTTGGAAACTCTCTACTGATACTCTGATAGAAGGTAGAATATCTTCTATCACCCTCAACCTGAAAGGTAACTACATTTTTCAGTGTTTCCAGCCTGGAGATGCTATTGAAGCCAAATTTGAATGCAAAACATTTACGGTAAACAATGGCATTAGCAACTGCAACGTTTTCCTGATGGTCACAGAAGCACTTAAGGAAAAATATGTCAAAGCATAGATACATATTTACATACATGTGCGTATGCTAGGGGATTTCTATGTATATGTGCATACTTGCTGCATTACTCAGTGAAGGTTCCAGCTGCTGCAACTGCAAATGCTCTAGGAAAAGCTGGCAAAACAAGGATTATTGTTTTGTCACAGCGTTGTACCAGAACTGCATTAAATTGAACATTCACCTGGAGTACTGCATCCCTAGTACAGGAAAGACATAGAGCTGTTGGTGTAAGTCCAGAGGAGGGCCACGAAGACGGTAAAGGGTTGGAGCACCTCTCCTGTGAAGACATGCTGTAAGAGCTGGGCTTGTTCAGTCTGGAGAAGAGAAAGCTCTGGGGAGACCTAATTGCGGTGTACCAATACTTAAATGGGTTCTACAGAAAAGTGGGAGAGGGACTGTTCCCCAGGGAGTGTAGTGATAGGACAAGGGGCAATGGCTTTAAGATGAAAAAGGGTATGTTTAGGTTAAACGTTAGGAAGAAATTCTTTACTATGAGGGTAGTGAGGCACTGGAAAAGGTTGCTCAGAGAGGTCATGGGAACCCCATCCCTGGAGGTGTTTAAGGCTAGGTTAGATGGGGCTTTGGGCAATCAGGTCTAGTGAGGGTGTACCTGCCCATGGCAGGGGTGTTGGAACTACATGATCTCTGAGGTGCCTTCCAACCCACAGCATTCTATGATTCTATGGTCTATGAAACTGTTAGTGAAGACTACTGCTGGGTAAAAAGCTTGTCATACGGCAAGTCAATACACTACTTAATATAAAGCACTTAAAATATATATAGAATATTATATATACATTCTCAAACCATTGTATGCATTATAATGGAAACTTAATCAGAGTATTTGCATCCATGTCATTGCGCTTTTTCAGATTATTTTGGATAAGTAGATTTTTCTATGTATTTATGCCATATAGAAATTTCTGTAACCCATGTATGATTTCACTGCCATGTAAGTATAAGAGAATTTTGTAATCAAATTTGTGATTTAATTTTAAGATTTATTTGCAGAGAGAGAGTGGGCCTATATATTCAAAGGAATCTAGGTAATTTATGACCAGATTTACTTTCAATACAATCTCTGCAGCTGTGGGCAAAACCCAGTATTTAAATCCAGTAATTCTCACTTTTGTATAAATTGCTGAATATTCTGGTCCAAAGCATCTTCTGCCATCTAGTGGGTACGACTTCTCACAGGCTGTCTCCAGGCTAGGTTCTTCCAGGCTTTTTCTGAGAAGCACAAAGTAAAAAAAGCTTGCACTGATTGGGAAAGCAAGTGTAGTTGTTATGCAACTAGCAACAAAATGGGTTCACTTCTGAAATCTTCTTTAATATTAGTATTTGCCTTTAATATTAGTATTTGCCTATTTTGATCAATACTGGATTCTGTGAAGGAAGACTTTAAACACCACATGTGTTATAGAATCATAGAATCATAGGGGTTGGAAGGGACCTCAAGAGATCATTGGGTCCAACCCCCCTGCCAAAGCAGCTCCCTAGCTCATATTGCACAGATAGGTGTCCAGACGGGTCTTGAATATCTCCAGAGATGGAGACTCCACCACCTCCCTGGGCAGCCTATAATACCACAACTTTGTCTCTCAAAGTACTTCAGTGCACACTTAAAGTTAAGCATATCAGATATATACCAAAGGCTAAAGTGGCATAACAGCAGGCAATCTGAAGGAGGAATCCAAAGTAATAGTTTCGGTTTCAAGGAAAAGCCTGAGACGGTTTGCTCTTCCAAATGAAGGTACAGTGCTTTCAAAAAAACCCCTCCCCATTACTTGAAATTTATTGCATTCAGGATGCTCAACTTTAATGATATACTAGACTAAACATTTTTATATCTTACAACATTTAGTAAAAATAAAACCGGAAGATATCATAAAAGTACCATAGCTGATTGTTAGTTTTCCTCTTAGCTGGGCTTCAAAGGAATTTAAAACCTCACATAAACACATCAGAACTGTCAGTCCTAAGATGCAATATTATTGTATTTACAGATACAGTCACGATCTGGAACTTGAAGTATAGCTTGGAAAGCTGTGCTGGGCACTTTTGTTGGAGAAAAGTCACAGGAATCCAAGAAATCTCCCACAACATTCCTTGCCATTCATGCAGTCAAGAATAAATAAAATTACAGCTCAAATCTACAAAGACTGTGCACAGAGAAGGGCCAACACTAGATTCAGGACCCCTGAATTCAGGAGAGAGGTCATTCTGATCCACACCCTGATATGAAAAACCACGTTTCAGGCCTAGGCAAATTAGCTGTTTTACCCTCATTATACCACTGACTAGGTAGGTGTTATTCCTCTGAAATCCCTCCCTGAAATCAGATTGGAGCCACATTCTGGCCACAAGGACTCACCTTCAGGATCAAGGAGTAAGGGAGCCTGGTGTCACAGTAATGGCCCTTAGGAAAGTTAGTGGGCTGTCTCCAGCTGTCAGCTCAGCTGACACAACCGCTCGTTCATTCCCCTCACCAATGGCACCAGGGAGAAAACAGAACAAACAGGAATGAAAAAGCTCATGGGTTGAGATGAGGACAGGGAGATCAAGCACTGCCATGAGCAAAACAGACTCAACCTGGGGGACTTAATTAATTGACAATTAAAATGAAAATTTAATTACTGAGCCAGGTATTGGGTAACAAAAAAGAAAAACATCAAAACACTTAGGGAACACCCCCCCCTCTTTTCCAGACTCCACTTCAGACACCTCTCCTCCCCCAGTGATCTCCATCCCTTCCCTCCAGAGACTTCTTTCTCCTTGTTCTTGCCACACATTATGCTCAGTTCCTTCAGTGATATATGGGTATGGGTGTCAGTGCACAGTGGTTCCTCTACACTGCTTCTCCCTTCTCTCACTTTTTCTGTGCTCTGTCATGTGTCCTCCATGGGCTGCAGCCCCTCTCTCTGGGTGTGCCTGCTTTGCCATGGAGCACCTCCTACTCCTCTGACCTTGCTGCTCCCTCTGCTGTTCCTTCCTCAATTCCTTCTTCCTCTCTTCCCCTCCCTTGTGTGTCCCTCAGTGGTTTTGCCCTTTCTTAAATATATTTCCTCTGAGACACCCTCACCTCAGCTGTGTGGCTGAGCTGTGGATGAGTTGGAGACAAATGGAGCTGCCTGTGTCCAGTATGGAGCAGCCCCAGATTCTCCTCACAGCAGCTGTCCTGCAGCCTCTACTGCCAGCGCCTGCACATCTACACACAGCATAACTTAGGATCTAGAGGAGCTAATTAATATTAATCTAGGTTTTGATGAGGTTTTCTTATAATATTCAAAGTAGCAGGAAAGGAAATCATACAACCTACAGTGGAAAACTATTTATTACTATAAAAATAAAATTAATACTATGTGTGTATGTGCTTGTTGTATTATTTGTTTTCCCTTCATAGGGTCCCTAGTAACTAAAAGCATCAGGGAAATATTTATTTACTGTTTGTGTCTGGCTCAAACCCACCTTTTTTCAAGTGACACAATGGCCTAAGCGTTTACACTAAATCTAGCAAGCAAATGTAGAAACAAAACCCAACAAAATCAAATATAATATACTCACTGAATTTCTACTGGGTGATAAAAAAGCCTCTGTCTTGAGTATGAAAACAATATCCAGCCTTCTCCTCTGCAGCCATATTATGAAATCGCTAATCCTGTAACAGAGACCACAAAAACACCTGAAACTCCTGTTTATGAACTTTTGTCTTTACATCCCTGTGCCTGCCACAGCTGTTCTTTCCAGGAGAAATCCCCTTTCAGGTGGTCAGGTAGGAGTGGGGGCAAGAGGATTTACTGAGGAACAGCAGAAGATGGTTGGAGTTAATGATCTAATGGTTGGACTTGATGACCTTAAATGTCTTCTCCAACCTGAACAATTCTATGATTCTAAGATGGTTTGATTAGCATTGGTAGCTAGTAGTTAATGTTCAGATAAGGATTAATCAACTGTCCTGCATACCAAATGGAAAGAAGAGATGAAACAGACAGTTCTATATTCACATCTGAACTTCACATCGTATATTTCTCCTAACAGAGAATGATCAGGAGAGAAAGGAAGGGACAGCCAAAGCTGTGTTAGCTTAGGTCTCAAAACTGCCATCCTCTCAAGTCACACAGGGACGTACACTTCCGACTAAGGAGCTTCTCAAGCAATTTACAGTTACTGTCATTTACAGATGTAACATTATAGAAAACACTCAATTTATTAGTGGAGCTCAAACCTATCAGCTTGTTCAGAGCATACTCACAGCCAAAGGTCAGCACAGAAATATTTGGGAGATTCATCTGGTGTGTGAATACCTGCCACAGCTGGTAAGGCTCATGCATGATTTAGAACAGAGACTCAACTGCTGCTCTTCCACATCCACACTGAGGGTTTACTACTATTTGCTATTTTTCACTGGCTGAAAAAAAACCCCTAGATATTAGCTACCTAAGCAGCTGTCCTGAATTAGGATTTTAACTCCAGAAAGAAGAAATATAGATGAGGAGAGATATAGATCTGGCACAAGCACAGCAGATTAGGAACAGTATTAAAATTCTTTAAAAATACAGATCAAGATGAATTTACAGCTAACTCTACCAGCAAAACACAGAAGGGAATCCAAGTTTAACATTAAGCCTGTAGGAAAATTGTTATTATTTTCTTTTTAATGTCAACAAACTCATTAAGGCTTTTATTTGATTAAAAGTACGAACACAAATTAACTGAACTACCTTGCCATTCAAGGCTGATTAGAAAAGAAACTCAAATAGCCACTTTTCACAGACAACATAATGAAGCAAGTAGATTAAAAGCTTTTTGCCCCGAAAACTATGTAGGAAGACAATAATAAGGATAATTTTTTAAAAAAAGAAGACTGAAAAGAATGAAATTAACTAGTTTATCCCAAGCTTTTTCAATTTATGCAACAAGATAATGTATGGACATGTCATTTGAATTTTCTATGCCACTGAGACCACTGTTAAATGTAGGTGTTGCAGCCATGTCTGATATGTTGCGAAGCTTCCTCAGCTAAGACTTTTAGATTTAGTGTATTAAAATTGACAAACAAGAAAAGGGTGGAAACAGAAATCAAGATTTCAAGGCTTCCAACTTCAGCCTCTGTCCCTGTTCATTGAGAAAACAAAATGCAGGAGTTTATCCCTTGATTAACTTGCTATGATTGCATGCGTATATTGGAAAAACACAGATTGCTGTCTTATTTAAAAATTATAATGTGATCATAGAATTAGAGATAATGCTGCAAATCATCCTGATGAGGAAGCAGAAAGAAGGTCTATACTTGATCTTAAACCTGACATTTTTTTCTTGAGTCTTTTGCCTAATCAGACAGCTTTAGCTTTTTCTTGCTTACATTTGTAATAAGACATCTCTTTAATTTGTAGCACTTTTTTCCCCTTATTTTCCCGACTCATCATCAATCAGGTGCAAAGCAGAGTTGAATAGGAATAAGATAAAGTTGTAGTTAGATGGGGATCTAGGGACTCTTCCTTCTTTCATGAGGAGGAGCAAATATTCCCTGTCTTCCCACCCTTTTGCAACCATATCTTTATAACCTCATACACAGCAGGGACTAGCTTCCCTTAAAGTATTAATTACCCCAAAATAGAATGTAGAAGAATCAAAGCAGCTCTAGTTTTCTGCAGCATGTGCCAAAACATTGCTCTGTGTTGAAAACTGCTGTCTTTTCATGGGTCAGCTTTCTACTGCAAGTTTCAACCGGAGCGCATCAAGCAACTTCAGGATGAAAAATGCAAGGAGGTTTAATATGCAATACCCTGGAAGTTTATCTGTATGTACACACACACACACACACACACACACACACACACATATATATACACACACCTATTTTTTTTAAAGGTACTGCAATAACTATTTTGTAGTTTCTTACTTGTGCACTGTTTGCTCTAACATGCATGTAATTAATAGCAATAACCACTATAAGCAATAGCATAGCCTGACCTTTAAGTTCCATAAGAGTCATACTGAACAAGAGCTGGTCATAACTGTATTTTTAATTACATTCTCTTTTTAATTACCATTTAATCAAACAAATGTCTTCTATATTACTGCCCACATCCTCTTAAGCAATCAGTACTTTTTTTTATATATACAACCTTACCAAAAGGTCACAACAAAAGTAAGCCATTAAGTTATCACAGATAAGCCTGGAAGTAATTATGTAAAGCAAAACAAATCCTGACAGATGAATTAAACAAATCAAAGTTCATTGTTAGAAGGACTAGAGCCTGACCAAGTAACCTCATGTGTTTGTTCCCCAGATTCCATGAGAACAGAAAAAGAGGTCCTCAGAAACCCAAGATAAGAAAGATTACAATTAAACATGTTTATTAGCATGGCAGTCCTTCATGACCAAGGAGAGCTGGACTCCATTTCAAGAGATTTTGTAGTGGCACAGAGCAGCAAGTATACTGCCACTGTCAGAAATTCTCTCTACTACTTTACTTTAAATTTACCCAAACTAGAAATCTGTTAAAAAAAGCCAACATTTTAAAACTTCATTAGAATAATTTAAAAATTCTTTACTCAGAAATTCAGAACCATCCCCAAATTAATTTCTCAGCCTCTCCATTTCTCATCAGCCTGGATGTAGTTGGTGGTAGTATGTAGACTGGGTTGCAGGAAGGTCGTATACTTTTTCTTTGTTTTTAAGACACTCTAGATTTTTATTTATACTTTGAGAAAATGTATGCATTTAAGCAAGTTTTCCTCCACCTCCCCTCTATTGTCTGTATTTCTTGCAGGAAAATATTTGCGTGTTGCCTACCGCGTGACAAACATGATATGTGAGGAACCAGTTTTAGTAGCTTTAATAATACCATAATCACCCTTGAGCAACCTTTACAGAAGAGCTGAAGACATATTCTAAAGAACTAATACAAACTCTGAGATGTTTATGATAACACCAAATTAAAGTAACTATTCAAAATCTGCTGTCAAACACACATTTTTGGTCACAGATACAATTTAATCAAACTAGATATTAGACATTAGGAATCAAACTTTCCCTTAATTTTAAACCAGTGAAACATCCCCTAAAATCTATCTGGGAATAATATCTGCCTCTCTATTTTTCAACTTCCTTTTGCACAAGGTACAACCCATAAGAATACTACACCTCAGTGCAGTGCCTGTCATAAATATAAGCACAAATTTATTTTTTATGGGAATGCATTCACTTTACTCTTTTAACTTAGAGATAAAACAAGTGAGGTATTTCAGTCACACAGGGAACCAATAGCCTCTAAATGTAACTCTGTAACAATTTAAATATATTGTTTCCATTGTGTGAGCTCACAAACGTTCAGAAAACCTTTGCAACACACTTCCATTAAAAGGTAGAATAGGTTTTAGTTCAATGAGGTCATTACATTAATTCTACAAAATTAGTTTCAAATGATGGAAGATGTTCTGTTCAAGGTTTTAAAGACAAAGAAATTTAAAATTTTGTACACCAGGTGGCAATCTATTCTTAAAAATATCTGAATGAACTGTTTCTTGGAGATCATGAGATCATTGCTGCTTGTTTCCATGTGCTGTACTGGTTAACCTGACATTGATCCAACTGCTCTGATGAGCAGATCTAACTCTCCATGTGAAAGTCTCAGCAGAGACCTTTTCAACAGGGTAGATTTTCAACTTCCTTTTTGCAAGGCAAATTTTTAGTATTATATACTCCAACATCTTAAGCTGAGATTTCAGAGTTAAGTGAGCAGTTGCACGCACTTGATTATTTGGAAATTTCTAAAAGAGTCTAATGAAAAAGGGTGCTCAGAACAAAAAGCTGTAGTAAAACAGCATTAGTGTTCAGCTTCAAGTCAGCAAGATTACAGGGGTTCATCTGTCAACCTTCAGCCTTCTACTAAACCATGCATCTCTAAAAAGCTGCCAAAGAAAGGAGCCTAGCAAAGTTCAACAGAAGAAAAGGTCAAGACATGTGAAACCCTAAAAATCTCCTTCAATATAAAAAAGGGGGAAAAAATCTTTAACATATTGCTTAGATTTTTTATCTCTGCAGTAGCACCACTGACAGCTAAATCACACTGTCACAAACTTTGCATCCTGATTGTGTGTTTTACAATTCTAGAAATAGAGGCTTAAACCTAAAGATCGTATAAGTATTTAGAACGCCACCATAATAATTAAAGCTGTTTCTCAAAGAAAGTCCAACCTTTCTTCCAAGGTCTTGATCAGATCTCAGTTTTCTACAGTGGTGGCTGGGAAACTTCCTGATCATCTCTTCCAAGCATCTTAGTCACTCAGCTGGAAGCTAGGATTAATCCTGCTTATCACAACGGCTCTATTTCAGTGAAATTGCAAGTTCCTGTCTTTCACATTTAATCAGCTCCACCTGGCTAGACCCTGCTGGCCATGCATTTGCAGCCTGTCCCATATCATGGACAGGAGAAAATAGAATTCCTGCTTTTTCCTTAGGGGACCACTGCTCACAGCATCTTGTGTTTCCCAGGTGTTATCCTGAGTCATAGCACATCCCACATGTTCATTGAAGAACTGCAGGTCTAATTTTCTTCCTAGTTTATATCACAAGTAGTTCAGGGCTTCCTACTACTTCTGCTTCCTGACCAGAATTGTTTTCTGGTCATTTCAGGTCCACTTAAAATGACACGTTTTCTATAAAGAAAGATTTTGCAGGGCACTATGTCCAAAAATTCTTCATCAACTTAAGAATGCAATGGAAAACTGTAAGCTGTGTTTATTTGTCTAACTTTTTAAACCAAACTCATGGGTGTGTGCTTGAAGTTAGGAGCAGAGCATCTCTCCATTCTCTGTACTCTATGGAACAAGATAAGAAGGGCCCTCTGAAGCTCTTGAAAGATTTTAAGTTACATGAATTTCCTTCTGAAACTGCTTTACTAGTAATCAGTGTCTCTCATCTATATGAGTGTATGCTTACCTCTTTTCTAAAACCTGTGAGTAATATGTAAAGCCTGAAAGTAGTAATGGCTATGGAGGAGAAAAAAAAGACAGAATCACAGACTGGTTTGGTTTGGAAGGGGCCTCAAAGATCATCTAGTTTCAACCCCCCTGCCATGGGCAGGGACACCCTCCACTAGACCAGATTGCCCAAAGCCCCATCCAACCTGGCCTTAAATACTGCCAGGGAGGGGAATCTCCTTTTGGGACATTGCTGGCATGAATAAGAGGATCTAACTTCCTACATTTCAGGCACTGTTTTCTTTATTAATGTTGGGTTAAAATTCCCTATATCTTTTTTTTTTTTTTTTTTTTTGAAAAGCCTAAATTCTAAGCAATGAGCAATTCCAATTAAATCAGCATATCTGGGAAAAGTTTTATTACCAAATAAAAAATTTTTACTAATAAAAATATTGATCCTGATGCTCTGGGACATGGTTTGATAACAACATCCTGCAACACAGCTGCAAGCTCTAAGCTCTTAGCCAGAAAAAAAATGACCTTGAAGTCTGTGACACATGAAGTACATCATGTGGGTCAGACAACATTTCTGTGTTGCAAACACAAGTGTTTAGTGCATAATATATTAACTGTACATTGTTAAACACAGAGCAAAGGAAACTTGCATTTAACCATGTTTGGTAAATTAGAGTTTATATTTCAGTTCATTTACAAAGTAAGGGAAGAGGAAGAGCCTACAATAAACACTTGTCCACTTTGTTAAACATCATCAATAAATGATCCAGCAGTGCATTTCCTATTTAATGTTCTTACATATAGTCCTTTGACAGAACAAGGTCAAATAAACTTGGGGCCACTACACGCTTCTCTTGTCTCCTGTCTCTCTTCTCACTGATGTCCACATATAAGCACATTGACCTACTGCTGGAAGCACCTATTGTCCAGGGTGTAATTGCCTCCCAGTGCAGTAAAGAAGTCAGTGTTGTCACTCAGCAGAGAACACACTTTGCCCATAACAAGCATTTAAGAACCAACAAAAGGAAGTACTTTTTCACACAACACGTAATTATATTTTGGAACTCATTGCCACAGGATATTGTTAAGGCCAAAAGCATAAATGGAGTTAAAGAAGAGACTAGACAAATTCATGGAGAACGGGTCCGCTAGTGGCTATTAAAATATGATGGTCCAGATGCTGCCTTTAGCTCAGGAAATCCCTAAGCCATTGATTGCCAAAAGCTGGGGAGGGAGGAAGGGACACATAACAGCAAGATAAGGCTCAGTTCTGGTGTGTTATTCTTTTGTCTGGACACTTATGAAAAAAAAATTAATGAAATCATTCTTATATGGTATACTGTCAGTCTTACCCACAACCTTTTGATCATAAGGTAACCAAAAGTTAATCAAATTTGGCAAAGAGCTCATGATGTTGGTAGAAATAGGTAGATCAACAGAAGACAGATTTTTCTAATGTTTTGAAGCTGCAGCATCAGGTTAGCTTTTATTAAATATCTACCCAAGACACAAATATATAGGATATCCAACTACATTGAAACTGTTCACAGGGCTATGTGTTAATATAATTTATGAATATTGCATAACCTATTAAAATACTTGCAACTGAATGAAAGCTGTAATGAAGCAAATAATGAATACTTAACACTCAACACAGATTTAAGGTCACATGAAAAATCTAAATAATCCAAAACTCAGAGTCAATCCAGCTGTTCAAATGTAACCAATACATGACATGAAATAAAGGAAGGAGAAAAAAACACCCTTAAAATCAATAAGAACCAAAGCTGTTTACATTTGATAGTCAAAATGTACAATTTTGGATTATTATGCATTTCCAGTCTCATGCCATAAAGTCACATCTGCACCAAATGTTCTACTCCCTCTCTTTGAACTCCTTTGAAATGTTTCCTTGGTCTTTTTAAAGGAGTGTAAAAATGGACTCAGACAACTAATTCAAAATCTGTTTTGTTCCTTGCCAAGATTTCCTTCCAGATTATTAAGAGGGCCTCAAAATTTAGCTAAACAAAATAATAGTGTTGGGGAAAAAAATAGTGATTCACTTGAAAAAAGCCCATGATTCTGGCAAAAAGAAAAGAAAAATAATAGGAGACAAAGGCAATAACTGAAGTACTTCCTTATAGAAATAAGCATGCATAAATGTCAACAGTGATTCCTTATAGTCAGCACACATGGTATCAAACTATTAACTCTTTGTGTGTTGTACAATATATATGGCAGACCACTACAGATAAAACCAGTCAATGCCAGTTCATGTCTCAACCTTTTATCCAGCAAAACATCTTCATGGCATTCCTGAGAGAGCTGGAGAGTCTATAAAAGACAGAAATAAAAATCTGTCTTTTTAGAAGCTATTGCCCATTGGGGAAACTCTAAACCTGTACACAAAGCATCAGTATAGAAAGACCACAGTTCTTGGCTGGGAAACAAACATGCCTATGGGATTGCTTTTTGGACTGATCCTGACTTCAATATATTAATTTCTTGATCTGAAAATTTCTAGCCAATAATAGTCCAAAACTACAATTTCATCTCTGAATGTTACATCAGAAGTGTTTTATATATTGCCCAACTTACGTTATAAATGGAAATAAATCAATGAGAAAGCCCTAAAGACCAAACTTATTACAAATGCCTCAGTCCTAAAGCTTTTACTTGTACTCTCAGTGAGTTCAGTAAGACAGTTCATATGTTTAGGCGAGAAGGCTCAGAACACCCTGGGGACAATGAAGAGTGGATAATTGTTTCTAGCATATCATTTACATGTCGTGAGCTATTCCCACCTGGCCACAGGGAAGTCTGCACAGAGAGGCGAAGAGCCTGGGTGCTAACATGGCATTCAGGGAATAAGGAGTGCTAGGACTTACTCAAGACAGTAAATTAAAACAATTTTTTTACAAAGTAATGAAAAATACATCCACAACTGTCTATGTCAGACCATCAATTTGTGAATAGAAAGGACGTTCTTCTAGTGGAAGTGCAGTGCCAAAACTGTTTTGGGAAAATCGCCATTCCAGTGTCTGGATGGGTCAGTGAATGTATCAGTGTGTGTGTGCAAGGCAGACAGCTGCGGTCTCCTGCCAGTACCAGCTCCCTTGCACTTCCACACTGCAGAGCTTATGTTCCTGCCGGACTCAGAGAGAAATATTTGATTAAACCTGGAGTCCATTCATTCCTTAATATTCATCAATGGCAGTTCTTAGGGGAAACCACACATATGTCACTAAGATGAATATCTACTAAGATACTCCCATATCATTTTACACTGATTTCAAAAGAACTCCTTAAAGTAAAAGCCCATCAATCTCCAGTCCTCCAGCATTCATATAATTGTCTGATGTAAGCCCATTGGAGTCTACTGGAGTCTCTCCAACCGCTTTAATATGTCTGGGGATCAAATATATCAACTGAACTGACTAGGTACTACACTAGGGCAGATTGCCTAGGGCTCCAGATGAGCTTCCCTCCAGTTTCCCACAACTCTTCTCCCCAAACAGCTGTGATTAGCAAATAACAACAGCTATACTCCCCTGGCTCTGGATAAGACAATAAGGCTTATGACTACTGTGCCTACACTGTGAGTTGAAGGCTTTCTCTTGATGATAAGTGTTTGAAGAATAGCAGATTAATTATTTTCCAGGGGGTTCTGTTAAGAGTATAGATGATGACATGTGAACACAAAAATATAAATCAAAAAGTAAACATGCTTTACATGATTCTGTTTCTCAAATAAGATATCTCTAAAACTAAGGAAAACATTTTAATTCGTTTCAGGGATACTAATGGTTCAATTCACTTGTCCTTATACAGGCATCAAGTGCCATTTGGAATTTGCAGAAGCTACTGCATGGTCTTGGAAGCGGAGGAGTATTCTTCCTTTTGGAATAAATAATATATTTAAGATATTCAAAATCTGAATTACAAAGAACAAATGTGAGAGTAAGATTTAATTAACATTATCATAAACAGGTAATCTCATCATAGGTACCATTAATTTAATACTGACATACCTGAGACACATGCTGGAGAAAAACTGATGCACCAGTCACCTATACCTTCCAGCTCTGAGCCTGAAAGAAAAAGTCATCAGAGGTGATTTTGTAAACAGTGTTCTACAGAATAGAAAATTTCTCTCATTGCTAGGCTAACCTGGCCAAGTCTTCAATTGTATCCAAGTAGTCTC
Organism: Zapornia atra; assembly: GCA_013400835.1. Lineage (NCBI taxonomy): Eukaryota > Metazoa > Chordata > Aves > Gruiformes > Rallidae > Zapornia > Zapornia atra. The sequence goes on from VZTU01012981.1 coordinate 27,839, forward strand.
TGTGTTCACATAAAACTGCAGATCAGAAAACACCTTCAACAATTACAATATGTTTTAATTTCACCCTCAAGAAACCTCCCGTTAATTACTGAGAGCCCAGCTCTGACAGTCATCTAATGTACAGTGTATGAATACATGAATAACAAGGTTAAGTAATCTCCAATAATGGAGAAAGAATGTAAATCATGAAATTTTTCATCCTAATGGGACTCCATACAAATATTCAAGCCTGTATGTAACCCTGTATGTATCTGTAAACTTCTTCCAAATTTGTCCTAATAAGATTAAATGCCATTGAATTTTAGGCTTCTAAAAGTTTATGTCTTTTTTAAGGAAATAATTATTTTAAAATATTGCAGTAGTTCATTTCAACTGTGCTTGCATTCATTTTATTTTTAGTTTGCATCCCAAAGATTTACTTAAAAGCAATATAGAATATTGATCGAAAGCATTTACTAATTACAATCCCAAAGCATCAAAACACAGTTATAGACAGTATTTCCAAAGAAACAGGCCTTTCATCTTCTCAATTTGAACTGAAGCATCTGTTAGTAACACACACTGTAATCATTCTCACAAAAACAACTGATCAACACTGACTTTACAACATTACTAAATAAATATTCTGTGTACATATGAGAAAACAATTTTGTCTCAGGCAACTCTCAAAGCAAACTGAGAGATAAAGTTTACATTAAAAATATAATCTTGAGAAATTTCCATTGTCTTAAGTCTGTTTGTGAATTAAACTGTACTCTAGTCAAAGAAGCCTGATCTTGCAAACTGGCTTCCTTGACAGACAAGAATTAAATTGCCCTGTCTATACTACTTTTGTGATCCTTTGTGCATCCTTTGGACCTGCTAATGTCTTCCTCTACACCAGTAGCATCCTCTAGTGTGTACTGATCCCAGCCCATCAAGTCCTTGTGCCAGCTTAGATCCAAGCTTCTCACTTAAACGAGGCATATCATGGATTTTTATGCAAACTGCATTTTAGATTTCTGGGGTCTATTGTTTCAGAGACTGTTTTCAGGTTGAGTTGAAAACCTCCAGTGAGAAGTCACCCAGCAACACATCCATAGGTGTCAATATTGTGAAGTTCTGCAATTACACACCCTCTTCAGTCAAGTTGTCTTTTGCCAGTCTACTCAACCTCTCTCTGAGCAAGAAATATTTTCATGTGTAAGAGGCAAACCATTACAAACGTTGTGTGTGAGAGAACTACATGTTCCACTCCTAAATAGATCTCAGATGTTTTCTCCCATGTGTGCCACATTTCTACATGATGTAGGAGGATCATGGGTGAATTCATAATGACATGGTAGGTGTACGGTACATGGTAGGTATACAGTACTGTTTGCCCCTATAGGGACAGAACATTTAAAGTTTACATTGTGATCCTGTTAGGGCATCATCTCACTTTGCCAGAAAACTATTATATTGCAATGGTTCCCTGATTCTTGTTAATTTTATAATGTAGACTGGAGGAAAAATACTAATCTCTTTGCTTCATGGAAATAGGCAAAACCACATAGAACTTTTAGGTAAGCTAAGTTTGTTTTTTAATTTTCTTTTGACCATAAGCATATGCATTCATCAGCTTTATATTCTGATTACATAGATCCATTCAAATAGGACATAAAACTACAAATAAAACTCATAGAAACCCATGAAATTCTGGCTGAATCAAAGTAAGTTTTATATAAATATTGTCTTGGTCTTGAACTATAAATTATTCTAAGGCTTGAATCAAGTCTAGTTTCCACGGTACTTAAAACTTGGCCCCAACTTGATGGAACACGTCCAAAAATCACCAAAAGGCTGGCAAAACCTAGGGAACCTGGCCTGAGAATATAACAAGAGCCAAAGCTCAGAGAGGTTCACATTGACAAGCTGTCAGTGCATTTTAATGTCACCAAGACAGCGACTGCTCCCACACACGCTTGCTTATACAGATTGTATACACCTGAAAAATGTTAACGGAAAAGGATCACTGAATGTTATCATAAGACATGATAAAAATAGGGTGTGTTGCAGTTATGATTATTTTGGTTACGAACGCCATGTTTGGAAATACAGGAGAACACAGCACATGTGGGATCTGAGTTGCATCTCTCTGCATAACACTTTTAATGGACATTCTGGTTCCATGGGTTTCCACAGCTCCTTCTTCACATGCCTCTGACCAACTGTGATGCCCAAAGCAGCCACTTGCTGCAAATCAGGTGACTTGGATGTCTTTGCTGTGTGACACAAAGCAGCTGGACATAGAAACCTCATTTTCTGTGTGTGTGAATTCTGCTAATCAAGTATTTGCTTAATTAACCTATTAATATATAAGCAGGTCACAAAGCTATAGTGCAGCTTTAGTAGTGAAGGGGTGAGATGTCTAGAATATCTAGCAATCAAAGGGTACATTTTAATTTTCAGGTTAGAAAAAAAAATAATAAAAAATAGACTGAAGAAAGAAAAATAAAGCATATAGAATAATTCAAGAGTGGAAATGTAACCAGAATCTCAGAAGCGAAAGTCATGCACTAGTCATGAAAATTGCCTGGATATGTTCACAAAGGTATAGGTATTATATGTATAAGCAGATATACTCACTTAAAAATAACTCAGTAGTCAGAAGAACTGTCTGGCCAGAAGTCTCACTAATTTGGAAAACGAACAGAGTTGCAGTCATTTTAATGTGGGCTATTATAATAAACAATATCATCACCTTCACCATTCTATCATTATATATCCTTGCACATCTTTGATCACAGATACGTAGCCATTTTAATGTAAGAATAGATGATATAGTTCTTCTGTTTGGACAGAGGTAGCAAAAATGAGATGTGCTAGAGATGTACAAGAACATGAAATATGTGGAGAAATTGAATAGCGAAGCACTAGTTCTTGTTTTTCTTATGATGATAATCAGGAAGTACCCAATTTATTTACCAGACAGAAAGTTTAAAACAAACAAAGGAAGTAATTTTTCACACATAATTAAATCTCAAGCAAAATTAAATTGTGGAACTCATTATCACAGGATGTTGTGGAGATGAAAAGTCCAAAAGGTTCCAAAAGGCATTAAAAAATTCTCATGGAGAACAGATCTATCTACATAGCACAATAGTCCAGATGAGACTCATGGTTCAGGCCATGTTTACAACAACTAATTGTCATCAACAAATAACTCATTCCAGGAATGTGAGCAGGTTAAGCATACTCTGCTTCTATCAAATTTATATTTAAGTGTCCGCTACTGGTCACTGCAAGGAACAAAATAACAAGCATGATGGACAGATGCCCTGATTTGATATGGCATTACTTATGGATTTTTTTCTGCTTGTTATTTATACAAATGAAAAATAAATACTGAGTGTTTGCTATTTTGACATGATAGAATCTTAAAAATATATTGAAGTGGATAAAAGGCAATACAAGATGCACAATAATGATCAGATGGCTCCTGGAGCACCATGACTAGAAGAGTGAAGAGTTACAGTTTTTCTGTTGGTTAAGAATCCAGGAGGAAAAAGCTATCCATGTTCCTTTTATGCTTCTCAAAAGCAGCACATTTTGATTGACCTATATATTTTTCTACCTCATTCCAAATAATTTTCTTCCAAAAGTATTGTATTTTTCACCCTAGTAGTAATGATTTGACAAGTTATCTATATTCTTATGGATTGCATCATCCAAATAATCTTCTTTAAAAGCAAGCTTTCCTTACAAACACCGATGGCATTAATGAAATATTAATGCATGCTGGAAAGCACCAAAATATCAAAGAAATAATCTGTGCTGCATATTGCCATTATTGCAGGGAGTGTGTCAATGGCAAAGAATAAATTTATGAATATATTTATAACTACATGTTTAAAAAAGACAGTGTACGTGAACTTAAAGCACATCATGTTAAAATATGGCATGAGAATATAATAATGTGTCTTAGGAAGGAAATTTCCAGTTCTCCTTACCATGTTTACAGAAAGAAGTGCTGTGATTTAACACCAGGCAGAAAAGTAAGTTTCCATAGGCAAGGACCGTAGCAACAAGATGCATTCTGGTAGCCAACACATGTGGTAGTTCTATTAGCTCAGAGTTTTCAAGTAAGAATCCCCAAAAGATCAGCTGCACACAGGAGCTGCTTAATTTTGTGTCAGCTACATGTACTTTTTTCCAACTCAGCAAACTGTGCAAGTAATTTGGCTGTAAATTAGATGGTTCCTGGCAATTTTAAGTGCTTGGAAGAACATATGCTAAGTAACTTTCTAGTTGGTTTTGCCCTCAACATATTTGAACAGTTAAGGAAAAAGATAAAAAAAAGAAAAAAAAAGATTAAAATTAGTCAAGATGAGAATATATTACAATCAGACAATCTTCAGCGTAATAGCTAATAACCAATCCTGATGAGTAAAGTTATGGACAAATTCTGAGAACTTGGATGACTGTAATGGTGTTCTGAGATCGCCTTGTGATTTCACTAAGACTTTTATTGTTCCTTCACAGTTAATTTGGAATATTCTATGATTGAACTACACTATGATGTAAATTCTCCCAAATTAGGTAGCATTCACTTTGATTAATAATTAGTTGTACTTTCTTCTGCCACGTCACCAGTAAATAATTTTACTGTTAAGATGCTAGCTATTACTTTAGATAACAGTAGCTATTAGTTTCAGAAGAAGATCTAAATATTAAGTATTTTTTCATTTGATGTCCTGGTCTGACAGGGGCATTAAGTAGAAAGGAACTAACTGTACAGGATTCAGTGCAACCAAAAGCATTACTGGTTCAGCCAGCATCAAACATGAGCGTGCTCCAAGTGAGTTTGTAGAAGCTCACAAAATGCAGATGTTTGCAGCAGATCACATACCCCACGGCTGATTCGATGCACATTTTGTACAGGAATGTGGGGAACCCTTCTAGTTTATATATTACTTGCCCAGGGCTAGGCTCAGTCTAGTCCTTCCTATTTTCCTCTTCTCTCCCCTCCCTTAAGAATACCACGACTAGAAAATTTGATTTGTGTGAAGGGACTGTGCCCTCCAACAATGTAAAAGGTCAAAAAAAAAGGGAAGTTCTCCCGATCTGTCATCTGTTACTTCTGTGTTGGTTGGTGCACTGTTGATGAGTGGGTTTATAACAATAACTTCGGTTTTTTGTTCCTACTCACGCTTGTTGCTCCTGGGCATCTTTTCTTCTTTGGTTTCTGGTCCCTTCTGCATCATACCTTTAAAATACAATATTGCAGCCTCTTCATCAAATTACAGGAATCTATGGAACATCTATAAAAATATACATTTTGAGTATAGAATATTAATAGATAATAATAGCTTCTGACATCACATGAAATAGGAAGCATTGTGCATAACTAAAGGGCCATAATAAAATTGCTGATCTTATGGATCAGCAAATTGATCTAACTTCAAAGCTGGATTTAACTTTGAAGTTGGCCCTTCTTTGAGCAGAGAAACCATATGACTTGTAGAGGTCCTTTCTAGCCAAAATTATTCTGTTTCTCTGTCCTCCAAAGAGATCCTGGCTACTAACACTCACAGAAACTCCAAAAGAAGAGACCCATTTATAATAACCAATTATTTGCACAAGTTTCCATAATCGCTATCTTGTAGGAACACACTGTAGGCTCCAATGAGCAATTCCCTCTCCACCAGAGAAGGAATGCGGCTGCTCCTCAGGCAGGAAATACTGTTTGCTTAGCCCCAGCAGCCAAGGCCAATAACTGATTGCTATCTTGGTGACCAGCAAGGAATCTAACCTACTGA
>VZTU01012981.1:33640-81215 GCA_013400835.1 Zapornia atra
AATCCTAAGGACTCCGCTTGGTCTTTATATTTGTGTTTATACATTTCAAAGAGCAGTGCTTCTGGGATTCAGCACGGGGGAAGCTGAACGAATGGATCTGATGACTGGTGAAGTACCAGAAAGTTCCACTGCAAAGGGCCCCAAATCCACTACAGAAAATCTGTCAGGACTCATCCGAGTCACAGACTACTGTACCACATTATTAATCTACATATGTACTGATTGCTCCTCTGGTACTAAAAGTGAACAGATCAGAAATTACCAGAGGCTCAAATTATATGTTCCTTGACTCCTTCATCCGTATGAAAAAGCTAGACAATGACTGACCTCTTTTGGATAATAAGATGTATATACATGCTTTCAGGGATAGAAGGACAAAATAACATCAGGTAGCAGAGAGGAGAAAAGAAAATACACCCTGTTTATGTGCCTACCTATTCTGGTAGCACTTCAATTTTTTTCTCATGCTGCGAGTAGAAATGACACTACACCCAAAAAGAACAGAACAAGATTTTTGGATACAGTAATCTGAAACTCTTAGCAACCACAGCAACCACACTCCTGGTAAGGACAACAGTGGTTGTCCATAGATACCTAAACCAGTAACCAGTGGACAAAAGTTTTTGTGGGTGCAACCAGTGTAAATATCCAAAGCACAAAATCTGGTGTTATTGGGAGCTATAAAATAGAAGAGGGAAAATAACATTTCTGTACTAATAAACTAATGATTTATTCACTTTCCCAGGAAAATGAGTTAGCAACTTCCCTAAGCAGCAAGGTCAACCAGTACAGAGTTGGCTATTTCTAATCTGATGAAGTCTCTTGTTGTCTAAAACCTGGTGCCTACACACACACAGAGCTTAGTGAGAAGGTCTCCAAAGTGTTTTCACTTCTGGACTGTGCCTGGCAACTATACAGGAGAACATCAGTCATCATGCCAGGGAGTTTTCCAGCAATTCAATGACACAAAAACATTCACTGGCAGTGCTTCACTTTCTAGTACAGATTCAGCCAGAGAGAAGGATTTATCTTACCTGTTTTTAATACACCTCCAATGTAGATGCTACTCCCAACATAACAATCCTCAGCATTCAGTGAACAGAAACAGGAATTTTTGGAAAGGATTTAATCTAGCTTAACTCAGACATTTACTTTAAAATGAGAAAAAAAAATAAAATCACAGCCTATTTCTCTCTCCTGAGTATGGATCTAGAAAATGAAAATCTAGCAGAGCACCAGCCCCAGAGGAGGCTGGTTTCACCTCATTGATATGCCACCTTAAGAGCCAGCTACCAGAAAGGTTTTTGATTCTAGTAGAGTTTTATATCCACCTCACAGTCCAGCATACTTCCTAATTTGTTCATGACAGTCCCGTGTGGGGCAGACCAAAAGCCTACATAAGACAAGTTATATAGTAAATGCTGTTTCTCTATCAAGGAAGAATATTATATTTGTTTGAGGAGACATTTTATTGACAAGCAATGATTTACTTTTCTATCAATTTACTATTTTCTCAGCAAAGCAGCCCCACTCAAATTTTCCTTCTACGATAGAAGTAACTTTTCCTTCTACGATAGAAGTAATTTCTTTGTCTTTTACCAGTTCTTAAGAATTTCCTATCTCTCCATGAAGTCCCCAAGAAGAGCACAGTGATTCAGAGAATGTTTCATCTTGTTCCCTAAACAAATTCTATAGTCCTATATCAGGCTATGTTAATTTAAATAATTATCACTAACTGACTTTTCTCCTTTTACTCCCTGTATTATTATTAACACCAATGATAAGAATTGCAATGAAACATTTAGCTTTAGCTAAACTTTCTATTAGCCTAAAGGGTTTTTTCTCTTTATAATTTTAAGTCTATTTGAATCTTCATCTTTCTGGTTTTACACTTGCACACTTATGCCTCACACTTATGCCCCTAGACATATGCTTGTTCCTGCTTTTGGTGGGATTTCTTCAATCTTCCAGAAAAGCTACTTTGTATTTCTTGTAGCTTACTATATTTCCCTTTTTCCTCTGCATCAGAATATTATTAGGCATACCTTCAAAGCACAGAGAAAACTTCTTATGTTTAGAGATAAAATTGACATGCCTTAAATGTATCATTTAAGGTATTCCATACTGCACATTGAAATACAAAAGAAAAATGAAGGGTTTATTGTTTAAAGATGTTATTTGAGACATTCACAATGTATCTTGGATGATAACCCTAATATTTTATAGTACATGTGGAGCATGTAACACAGAAATCTCAATGAACTCCATGGAGAAAATCTTGTTTACTCTTTTCATGCTTTCAACAAGTTTATGTAACTTAAAGCATGTTCTTGGGAAGAAATGGAAAAAAATATGAAATTTCAACCAAAACAAGATATGACTACATGACTGCCAAAATCTAGGCAGAAAATTCATAAAAATTAACTATAGAGTTTCCCATTAAATTAATAGGACAAAAATCAAAATGCAGCTATAGGAAAAAAAAAAAGTAACAAGTAACAAGCACAGTGTGTATTCAGCATCCTTGTGGAATGGAAAAATCCCTCTCTCCCCTTCCCGCAGATCTCCTCCTACTTTAACTTTATTGAGGAAAACAATTAAACAGGAGGACTTATTTAAAAAAGAAAAAATTGCTAAAAAGGTTTGCAGACATGATGGAGACATCTTAAACAACAAGAGGGAAGGGAAGGAAAAGGAGAGAGAGGAAAGGGGGAAGGGAAGAGGGGAGAGGGGAGAAGAGAAAGGGGAGAAGGAAAAGGGAAGAGGGGAAAAGGAAGAGGAATAAACAGCAGAAAAGGAGAAAATAAAAATATTTAAATTCAGAAAGCAGTCTAAATAACTGAAGATCCAACCAGAAGGAAAAATAGTAAAATTGTAAATTTAAAACCAGAGCAAGACAATAAAAAAATCATTATTAGGAATGCACATAAAGATGATGCTTGGAATGTAGTACACACGAGTTTTCAAAGCTTCTCAGCAAAATCCATTGGTAAGCTGAAGATAAGAAACTGAGAGAAAAAGTCTTCTAGAATATTAATAAATGGTTAGAAGACAGAAAGCTACAGAGAAATAAATAAATACACTAAGATGGGAAGACTGCTCTCAGGTCTTTTTTTTGCTGCTCCATATTTTCAGTTATGTGGAAAAAGGAATAAATAATGAGTTCACAAATGTTGCCAAGTTCACAGATGACACAGATGTACTCAGGATCATCAAATCTAAAAGTGGCTGAAGAGAGCAATAAAAAGTTTTTTTAAAAAAGTTACCAGGCAATTAAATTGCCTGAAGATGCAAAAGCCACCATACAGTGCATGAAAATCTATGTATGTAGGGTAAAATTAGTGCTGAAGACAGCTAGAGAAAACTGTGTCTGATTTTCTTATTACTTCTCGAGACTTCAGAGTTATTTTGAATGTGTTTTTGAAAACATTAACTCAAAGCTCCACCACAGTCAAAAGTTAAATAGGATTTGGAATTACTAAAATAAATGAAGAAAATCATAAACACAATATAGAAAACACAAAACACTGTATCCATGCCATGACATCATGTCTTTCAAGATATCATACAACTTGGAAAAGCTCAGGAAGGGAGGCAATGAGGATGATATAGAAAGATTCCTGTACAAAAGACCAGATTAAGAACTGAAAGAGAGATACTTGAGGAAGGATGTGGCAGTGATCTAGTTTTCATGAGTACAGACAATTTGAGCAGTTTAACTCAAAGGTTTTAGAAAAAGATACATTCAGTGAATAATCCATACCTAGTTTGGAGAAAATCTGGAATTGGGATAAGGGAATGAAACAGCTGTGTGAGACATCAGATAGAAGTAAAACACTCTTAGCAGTTTCCATCACAGAAATGTGTTTCATTGTCATACATCTCTTGTTTTGCCCAAGAAGAAGAAAAACAGAAGTGGGACAAGAAAATAGCAGTCTCCTCCAACTACTAAACCCAAATGTTTTTCTTTTCATGTAGATTCTGTCCTATAAATACATAGTAAGAAACAAGTAAGCATTTATCTATGCAATTTCTTAGCTTTGTGATATGCTATTTAACAAAAGTTTTGGCTGAAGCAGAGGATACAGCTTTAGACTTTTGGACTGCCTTTTAAAATCTCTCCTATTTGTATAGACAAACTTTCCCTCAGTAAGTTTGTAGATGACACCAAACTGGGAGGAAGTGTTGATCTGCCTGAGGGTAGGGAGACTCTTCAAAGAGACCTGAACAGACCAGACTGATGGGCTGAGACCAATGGGATGAGGTTAACGACGACGTCAAGTGTAGAGTGCTGCACATGGGACATAACAACCCCATGTAGTGCTACAGGCTTGGAGGAGACTGGCTGGAGAGCTGTCAGGCAGAGAAGGACCTGGGGGTGTTGGTTGACTGCAGGCTGAATATGAGCCAGCAGTGTGCCCAGATGGCCAGGAAGGCCAATGGCATCCTGGCTTGTATCAGAAATAGCGTGGCCAGTAGGTCTAGGGAAGTAATTGTGCCCCTGTACTCGGCATTGGTGAGGCCACACCTCGAGTACTGTGTCCAGTTCTGGGCTCCTCACCATAAGAAGGACATTGAGGTCCTTGAGTGAGTCCAGAGAAGGGCAACCAGGCTGGTGAAGGGGCTGGAGGGCAAATCATATGAGGAGCAGCTGAGGGAGCTGGGGATGTTTAGCTTGGAGAAGAGGAGGCTGAGTGGAGACCTTATCACCACCTACAACTACCTGAAGGGAGGTTGTAGAGAAGTGGGTGATGGTCTTTTCAGCTAGGAGACCAGAGATAGGACAAGGGGAAATGGCAAGAAGCTGTGCCAGCTTAGATTAGATATTAGAAAAAAAATTTTTACTGAAAAAGTTGTTGGGGCCTGGAACAGGCTGCCCAGGGACGTGATTGAGTGACCTTCCCTGGATATGTTTTGAAAAGGGTAGATGAGGTACTTACGGATATGTTTTAGCATAGGATGGGATTGGTTGGACTTGATGAGCTTCAAAGGTCTTTTCCAACCTTGTGATTCTGTTATAGATATATGCATTTTATTTTTTCCACTGTAATAAATTTATCTGCTTCATTGGCTCTCCCCTTCTTTTCTTTCTTTTTTGGGGTTTATTTTTTTACTCCAAAAGCTTTGTTTAATTTTTCAGGAATGAAAAAAAGAAAAAAAAAAGCAGGTTGTGAAGCAAAGGAACTGTAACAACCTAATAGTCCTTCAGGATAGAATTGTAGTCAGGAATTATATGGGAGGATAATTACAAACCTTGGGGTGGAGGTTTTTGTCTTTTATGTGTATAGTAATTTAGCTATTTGGGCTCATGATCAGGACTAGAACTGGTCAAACCCACAAAACACCTAATTGAATGCTTCAGTCAAAACCTGTGATCCTGAAATCCCCCTTCCCCAGCCAACCACTGGCTAATGCAGAGAGCAGCCCTGCCTCAGCACCACTGCACATTCTCCTCTGAAGTTACACAAGCATTTAGTCAGCCGTGATAATGCTTCTTAAAAGTAGATGTGAAGTTGATCTAGTGCCAAATCAACTGCAATCATCATAAACAGTCTGAGAAGTGAATTTCATGGCAAAGTATATTCACAAAAATGGAAAAATAAGTGGAAAAAAAATGAAAAAAATATTCACAAAAAGGTGAACTTCTAATTGACTTGAAGCTGACCTATTCAACCTTGAGCACAGTGAATAAGAGACAGAGATGAGATCCACCTCATGAAATAGCATTTGCAGGCAATGTGTACAAATTTTGGAACAGGTATGTTTTAGACCACAAAGGAATTTCCCCCACAATTATTTAGGTCATGACCATTGCTGGGAGAAGGGGAAATCACCTCTCTCTATTGCACGGAAAGTTGCTCACTAGAAAGCTGTTCCTAGCTTTATCTAGGAATGTCATCAAAAAACTCTGCAGCTCCTTCAGAGATAAAAATCACTAATGATCCTTTTGCTTATCCATCCCATTTTTTGCTGCAACTATTGGCCTGTAATGTTAAGCCTAAAGCAGCATGACAAAGTAAAAAAGATGGCATTAGAATATTGTACTAATAGCTGTATTGGGATGTTTTCCCTTGGTTTAGAAATGTTCTAGTAAAGCAAATTCACTCCTTTAGTTTTAAGAAACTTGTTAAAGGCAGACATCAGTAATTTATAAACAAAATTCTTCACAAGCCCCTAGAACCAGTGCTTCCAGGTAGACAACGCTCTTTCTAAAATTTTAGATTCTTAGTTGTATGATATAGGTGTTAGCTTTATTAAAAAATGAGTATAAATATGGTACTAAATAAAAGGTGGTTAAAGGTGGAGTCAGGTTAGGGTGATAGATGGACTTGATGATCTAAAGGGTCCCTTCCAACCAAGACAGTTCTATGAGTCTATGATTCCTAAAATTGTTTCTTCTGTATTCTGCAATTTCAATAGTTGTTTCAGAAAACTTGCCTGGAGCCCACTGAAGTCTGATGAATTTGTAGTTATTTTCTTCTTACTGAAATCCTGAGCACATGTGATTTGGTTCTCAAGGAATATGATGGCAGCTGCTCTTTCCTCAGAAAAGTATGAATAACATTGTCCTGGCTGTCATTTCAAAGCAAAATTTGAAACAAACCACCAACATAAAAACCAGCAAAACCCCCAAAACAGTAAAAGTTTACATTAACAGTTTAACATATGAGTATTTGAGATCAGCTCCTCATGTTCTAGGTCACAATTGCCTTTGTAAAAGCTGGAAGCATTTGGAAATGTTTGTTTCAGTTCCAGAATTATCTATTTTTCTGTTACTGATCTGATTAATCAGATTTGCATTGACAAGAAGTCCAGGGGTTTAGGTCTTTGAGTTTGGGGTTTTTTTTTCCTTTTTTTTCCTTTAGAAAAGGATCTAGGACTTAGCTGCACTGTCTAAATTGATATTTTGAAATAAAAGTATCTTTTCATGCAAAGTATGATGTCTCAGCTCTATCTGTAGTGAAACATTTTCACATAAAGAAAAGCCTATACACTGGTAGATTATATGTTTTAGTGAAGGCCACATGATAAATTTATCCCAGCACAGAAACTTGGAAGTTTGAAAAAGCTATTATTAAACACTGCTTCCTATCTACAGCTCTTGGCAATATTTATTCCATTAGTTAGAAGGCCAGAAATAAGTAAAACACCCAGGCTTAGTCTACACATAAGCCAACCAGTACTTCCAGGTATAATAGCTCCAAGCATTTCAGTCATCTACGTGCATGTACTCCTGTGGTTGACCAATTCAGTGATCCAGTGGATAAGCAGTAACAAACATAAGGAAAGGAAGTAATTTCTGAGGGTTCACTTACCTGATAGCTCAGTGACAGAAGACCTTGCTCCAGCCTCTCATGCAAGACGTACACTGGCCAAGGACAAGGGTATGTGCAAGCCAACCATATACTCACATACGTACAGATATTGTATGTAGGCACGTGCATTGAGCCTCCAGTGGGTCATGGTCTACGTGGCTTTTTGAATAGCTTTGTGAATCTAGGTGAAAAACCTCCTGGCGGCCAGGCTGGTGAACTCCACATATACAAGAATCACAAAACAGGAGATAAGATGGACTGTGAAGAGAGATCAACTGACCCCACTCATAGTGAAGATGTGAAAGTAGAGAAATCCTTCATTTGACTTGGAATTTCTTCTACAGTCTTAAAGAAAGTGACTCTAGAAAGACTCTGAAGATGTAGGGCAGGGGGTAAGTGGAGAAAATATCTTCTTGCTATTATATGTACAAGGAAAATGAGCAGATGAGGTTGTTTGAAATAAACATGCCAAAGTGCACAAGCTTGTGTCTTTCTTTCAATGATTTAGCATGGCAAACAAGATTGCTGACAATCAGGTTTATGCTGGAACACCTCCCATAACCATAAAAGAATTCCCATTAGCATACTTGCTATAAAAAATGAATTTCCATTTGTCAACACCTAGTGCCCAGGGCTCTCAGGGCAATTTAACAGATGACATTTTGTTTAAACATTTGTTTTAAGCATTTAGATGGAGGAACATTTTGTTATGTATATATAAAGTTCTGCTGAATCCAAATATTTTTACTGGAAATTGAAATTTCACTTCTTCCAAACACAGTATTTCTTTATTTGGCATATGGGCACAACAGATGGAGTAAATATGAGAAATTGCTATAACACTGAGAAAAGGTTCTTCTCAATTTTGAAGAGTTTAGAACTGATGTTAGGATCTTCCGGCTTGACTTCCTTGAAGTCAGTGGTGCATAGTACCATAAATGCATACAATCCATAAGCTTGCAAGGAATAAATCTTTGTGGCGTTTTCATTGACATGTAACAGAGCACTCTCCAGACATAATGCAAAGTTTTCTCCTTCCCAGGCAGTTCAGTATTAGAATTAACTACTGAGTTTGACCTATAGAGTTCTGTAACTTTGATCTCTACTCAGGCTATTGCCCATTCCAATGGTAATGACCTTTCTCTCCCTCACACACACACACAGAGGCATGAATAATACTGTTCTTCATTTAGCTGGAGAAAGTCTTACTATTCAGCTTCCATTTTGTTCAGAGATCTTACTTGACCAAAGAAAAACCTTTCATTTGAAAATATTTGCCTATGTTTGTTCAGTTTTCTGTGATATAGCTCAATTAAGAAATTCTACACAAGTTCTACAAGTTCTGGAGAAAGCCAGCAGACGTACCTGTGTATACATAACCACAGGATTTAATCGAAGAGCTATGAGGAATTTGTAGAGGTAGAGGCTCCTAGGTTTGTTCCAGGTATTTGTGGATCCATAGGCACTGTTCATTACAAGAACAGTTATACAGCTGTCAGCTGCCACAGGCTCTTCTGGCTAACGGAGATGAAGTTGTTGTCATTCTCTACTTGTTTTCCATTGCAGTTCACCTATGGTCAGATGATACCCATCTGCTTTACAGTACCGTTGTTCCTTCATAGAAGTATTTCTTTTTCCTCCCTATTTCTTACTCCACCATATTTACAGAGGGCAGCTACAGCCCTCTGCATGTTCTGTTTCATTATATTATACAGACAAGCCAAAGTACTCAGATTTGAAGGGGTTAAGAGACTTGGACATCTTATATTTTGCACCTGGCTACATCTCTAGCCAACTCCAACTTGTTTAATAAAAGAAACACTCAGCCTCGACTTTTAAGCAGTAAAAGAAGGGACACAGTAAGGCGTTTGAGCCTGACATTTACTGAATGTACAACGTAGGAAATCAAGTTCAAACAGGCAAGATTATTCCAGAGGGTAATTATCTTTACTCTCAGATTCTTCCAGCTCTAGTAACAGCTTCAAAGGACAGTAGAGCCATGCTCCCAGAAAGGCGAAGATTTCCTCTGCTGATATCTAAGAACTCCTTCCCACTGCGTGACTAAAGTTCCCCTACAACATTAGACATGTGAGTCCTCCTGCTAGCAGATCTGGCCAGCATCTGCCACTCTTCCAAACAGTCCTCTCCATCTGAGACAACTCAGCAATCAGATGAGTCACAGGAAGAACGATCACGTAGCAGTAATGGCATATGCGTGCAGATCTCAAAGGCCAGGCTACAGCCTGTGCATCTTCCAGTAACTCACGACTCAAGGAAATACTCGGTTTTTGCACCTCCTATGCACCAGAGCATTGCAAGCAACAGCAGGAGAGATTGAAGTAATGGAAGATGTGCATAAAGACATACGCAGACAGCATAGTGTGACACAGCTTAAAGAAAACATAAATGTAATCAAAGCAAAAAAAAAAAAAAGTGAGATTTTTAAAAAAGCCACACACAGATAGAGGAACAAACCCAGACAAATAAAGTATGTATCATATGAAAGAAATGAAAGAATACACTGTAGGGACCCTGCAAATGGACAAGTTACACTGTGCCAAACTAGGTATGCCATGGGTGTAACCTGGGGAAGGAGAGCAGAAGGCAGACAATAAAATTAATGAAAATTCTGTAGACTGTACTTTGCAGGAGATCACCATACAGATACCACCTGGCCTTTAAATCATAAAAAACAAAATAATCCCAATCCAAAATTCAAACTGCATCTCAGTTTTCTTAGACTTCACACTGTAACAGTATTGACTGCATACAATTTACAAGTTCAGTGGAATTTGCCTCTGTGATTTTAACATTGCCCCTGCTACCTTGTATTCCTATCACAGAATCGCAGAATCGTACGGGTTAGAAGGGACCTCGAGAGATCATCGGGTCCAACCCCCCTGCCAAAGCAGCTCCCTAGCTCATATTACACAGATAGGCGTCCAGATGAGACTTGAATATCTCCAGAGAAGGAGACTCCACCACCTCCCTGGGCAGCCTATTCCACTGCTCTGTCACCCTCACTGTGAAAAAGTTCTTCCGCATGTTGGTGCGGAACTTCCTGTGCTCCAGTTTACAGCCATTGCCCCTGGTCCTATCCCCACAGACCACTGAAAAGGGGCTGGCCAATTCCCCCTGCAACCCATGTCTAAGATATATATAAACACTAATTAGGTCCCCCCTAAGTCTTCTTTTCTCCAGACTAAACAGTCCCAGCTCTCTCAGCCTGTCCTCATACGGGAGATGTTCCAGGCCCTTAACCATCTTCGTAGCCCTTGTCTGGACTCTTTCCAGGAGGTCCCTGTCTTTTTTATACCAGGAAGCCCAGAACTGGACACAGTACTCCAGGTGGGGCCTGACCAAGGCAGAGTAGAGGGGAAGGATCACCTCCTCAGATCTGCTGGACACACTCTTCCTGACGCATCCCAGGATCCCATTGGCTCTCTTGGCCACCAGTGCACACTGCTGACTCATAAGCAACCTGTCATCAACCAGGACCCCCAGGTCCTTCTCCACAGAGCTCTTCTCCAGCAGGTATTCCTGCACTACATAGCCACATGTAACTAGGAGACAGAACGCTTCAGTTATTTTTTCTCCAGTTGACTTTGGTCAGCAGGACACACACTTCTATGCCAGGTATTTTTTTTCCTGGCTTCATAACTATGCAGCACTCCCACAATGATAGAGCCTATACATTTATATATAAAATACTCACATTGTCACAGAGCCATTCTTTGTAGTTCAAAACACCCCAAAATATTTATTTCTGATACCTATTTTTCAGCTTACTGCTTTCTCCCTTTTCCCACAGTTGCTGGGAACATAGTTCAGCTGCATGACATTTAACAGCAACACCCTTCAGCCCACTGGGAATCAATCTCTATTGATTCTTACCACATGCAGGCTCCATAAGAGCTCCAGCTCATGACAGACAGGAGCTGGTCTCTGCTGTAGGAGTCACAGCCATAACGCAAGCTCCGTTATCAACCATAGCACCAAGTTACTTCTTGTAGCTGATCACCAAGTATACATTAAATATTAGCTTGCTCATTCGTTACCCAGTTTTTAATAAAAGATGTTAGGGTAGTCTCAAATAGTAGACCTTATCATAAACTTCACTAGTGAGTTACAAAGCAATATTTTAAGGCCTCTCAAGCTTTTGCCAGTATGCACATAATGGAAATGCACCCTTAAAACAAGGATGTAATTATGAGGAAATATTATATTAATCCACTTCTACATCAAGCTTTATAAAATTCACAGCAGACCCTGCCTGAGTTTGTCCACAAAACAAGTCAGCTTTCCTGCTTATTATCTACTACACCTACCTTTTAAAGGAGCGCTGATTGATACTTCTAATAGCTATTTACTTTTACCAGTTGGTAGCACTAGTAGCTATCTGTGCATTGGCTCAGAGCTACATATGCTTGGTGGTATAGGGCAGGTACCTCCAATAAACTCCAGTGCACACAAAAGATTTGATTCATAATTTGGCAGCACTCTGTTTATAGTAAATATTGCACATGGCTTTGTATATTCAGTACAAGACTTATGTGACCACAAGATGTAAAACTCGGGACTATATAGGTTGAGTTGTTTTGTTTGTTTGGGTTTTTTTTCTGAGAAGCACCGTAACAGGACTTACTGTGGATATAAAAAAAAACCTCTCTGAACTTCTATAACACAAATGCTGTTAAGTGCTAGCATTTGCTTGTCAACTTCCAGAGCAGGAGTTAGATAGTATCAGGGTGGTACAGTTGATCTCTTCAATTCTTACCCAGAACTTTGGCCCCAGCTGTCAAGAGACTCCTGGTGCTCAGCACTGACACATTCATCTGGAGCTCTCACCTCTGGGAGGTCTGTCACTTCATATCAAGGGAGTGTTACATCCACGATGTACTCTTTTTTTTTTTTTTTTGAGGAGGAGGACAAGAAACACAATTTAACATATATTAGAAGGAAGAAGGAAGGAACAAGGTGAATGGTCTTTTCCTTCTTCATTTGCTACTCAGGCTACTGTATTGCTTAAGTCATTTTTTAATTCTCTCTCTCAAATTGTGTATATTAAAGGTAGCATTCACCATTCACTCCCACTTTGGTAAGAGCTTCATATATGTTGAAGAAGCACTTTTTTTTCCTTTCTTTTTCTTCTTCTTCTCACAGGTAGCATTGTGTTCTTTAAACAGTTCAAGAAAGCCATTTTTTTGAAACACAGCTTCAAGGCATCATCGCCTTTTTTTGCATTATAGTTAATATGTGATTTCAATGTGTCACAGAGATACCATGAATTTTTTTTCATGCTTTACAAAAGGAAAAACTGAAAACAACAAATGGAACACTCTCTGGAATTTACGAGGTTCCAACAAGAGAAAGATACATTTTGCAGGCAATATGGACATATGATACCATTAGCAGTCCCATGGCTGATTCTTCTGGTGAATTCTCACCTATCTTTTCCTTAAGTGGGAGAATACTATGTACTTTTATCAGGGACAAGAGGAAACTCATCAAAAGGTGTCAGAAAATCAATACAGAGCACTTCAATGGCTCTTTATGCCTATGGCAGACAACCAAGGAGCTTCCAACCCGCCAATATACCTTTGGAGAGCTAGTTGAGTGGCCAGACCACTCCTGGAAAAACATCTCCTACTGCTTGCATCTTTTGCCAAGAAAGGAAAGAACACAGAATAACACAATATACTGGAACATCACCAGAATATTTCTTTGTTCCAAAAAAGGGCTTTATACAAATATAATAAATACTGAGAGGGAAAATATGTTTGTAAAGAAAAACCCAGGAATCGCATAAGATTTCCCCGTTGTACAAATTACTTAGGTTCTCCAGGATACATAGATGATGTCCTCTATGAGAAGATCCTGTTTATCAACAGAAGAAAATAACCACAAATATTTTTTACATTAATGCAAGTTTTAAACATTTCAACACCAGCCCAGAAGGCAATAGTTCTTAAAATAGTTTACTCTCTCTGCTGAATACAAATTAATGATGGTTTTTGATTTATCACCTGTGTCTTCCCCTATAGGAAAATATTATAGTCTCTTTTCACAGGCATTTGATCCCATCTGTGTGAACTATCATGACAGATCCTGACAGCATTCACTGCCAGGCAGGTTGGATGCAGTGAGAGGAAATTTCATTTTAATGCATGCTGAGTTTTCTAAAGAAATTAGATTCTCTAGTTGTGAAAGATGCACAGTTAACAATTCTCAGCTCCTCCTCTAAAAGGTCAACAAAACACAAAATATACGGTCTACACCTGAAACTGACAGTGACCTCTTGGCTCTGAAGCAGCAGCAGAACTGTGATAGTTCAGTTTTATTATTTTTCATTTTCAATTGAAGAGTGTGATACTTTTCAGTTAAACAAATGAAGAACTGAGAACTACATACATACACATATACACACCCACATATATACAAATATGTATTTATATATTCATCAAATAAGTCTGCACATGTGGAAACCATCTGTGACATCTGGTGTATTAGTAAATACACACACACGCACACACACACATCGCTCCATGTGTATTTACTTCAAACTTCCCACAGAAGATCATGATTCTCAGAGGTACAAATTGCCGAGCTCCGTACACCACTAAACTTTCATTAAGAAATTCAGTTCCCACAGTAATACTTTGCAATTTTGCATCTTTATGTCCAAGTACTTGCCTCAGTATCTAAGAGACAACAGCAATCAATGGTCGCAGTAAAGTAAATTTTGAGTCCACTTTCCACCCACTGGAGACACTATGAGCTGAAGCTGTATTAAAAGTTTAGTATAGTGAATTGTAGTTCATCTACTGACACCAACAGGCACTAGACCAATCAGGGAGTGTATTTTTTAACGCAAGGTCATACAGCAGGATGCTACTACAAAGAAGTCCGGAAAGTCTTTTTGGATCTTACCCTCTGCTTAAAAATTAGCCCCCAATCCAGTTTTAAAGACTATCATCAGGAGAGTAAATACATGTCAGTTAACAGAGTTTTTCATAACTGTTTCCAGACAGTATCCGGTAGTTGGTGACATGTTTCACAGTGATTTTATTTTATTCACAGCTTCTGATTTCAGATCAACACCCACAGGAACCTCATATAGTTTGTATGAACAGTAAATAAGAGTCTTCCTCCTGTGGATCATAAATCCTGTAATAATGAAGTTTATACCATTTGTTTTACACCATTTTGCTTTAAAGCTGTAACAAGGACATACACTAGCTAAGATTGTACTCTTTGACCAGCAATATACAGAAATACTCAAGCTAGGCCAGACTGAACCACCTTAGATCCCAGAAGGAGTAGAGGAACAGTAAAGCTCTCTATCAGCAAAGACAGAAAAAAAAAAGAAAGTATAAAATAAGACATAGGTTTCCAATTAAGGGAACAAAAAATAAAGACGAAAACTAGGTAGCTAGGGGGTTTTCAAAGGCAAATAGTGGCCTAGGTAAAGAGTGGATTACTTTGGATTGACAGTACTGTTTTCTCTAGTGACCTTGACACCAAATGTAGAAGTAGGCTAACAAAGACTGGATCAAAAGAAAGGAGGATCAGAACACATGAGAAATTACTTTGGAATTAGAACAGTTAAAAAGCTCTGTTCTGCAGTGCTGTGAACTGCAAGCTCATAGACTTATGAACCAAAAAGTATAGCTACTTTGAGGTCCTCCCCAACCTGAATTACCCTATCCTTATAAGAGCTCATCAGCTACAAAAAATAAATAGGGAAAAGATCTGGGTTATACTAGTTAATCAGATAAAACCTAAGTGATTCTTGTATAACTTACTCAAGAATTAAGAAAATGAGAAGCTGAACAGAGTAAGCTTTGAGTATGTATCAACACCACTGCAGTGCGACTGAGGTTCCTTAATCTAGAATTACGGAAATAGTTCTAGAATGACTCATTCTCCCTCAAAAAAGTAAAGCAGAGAATTACAGGGATGAACAGGGAGTGGAGAGCCCTTCAAACAGATGAAAACTAAAAAGTTTGCTTGTCTAAACCTAGAAGAAAGACGAAAGGTTGTCAGGGAACACTGTTTTTCTTAAAAGTTGTCAAAAGCAACTCAAGCCAAAGGCAACATTAGCATAAGAATAAAGGTATATAAAATGGTCATGAATAGATACAGACTGGAAATTGGATATAGATCCTCAGCCAGAATCACTGAGAAACAACCCTGCAATGGGACTACTGGGGTGACAAAACGACCACTACCTTTAAAATTGAAGTTTGATATAAGAGCGAATTTGATCAAAATGAAATCATAAGCCAAGCTAGCAAAAAATCAGACTGCTGATACATCAAGACTTTTTTTCCTGTCAAATGCACTACATTTATTTTTTTTCCTCTTAAAATATTGAAGCACTTCCAACTTTTCTACCATGTTTCTGATGTGGAAGAATGCACGTGTGTTATTTTAAATTATAATGAAAACAAATACTGGGATTTTCTACAAGTAGGGAATTCTGGTTTTCTGTTTGAATTTGTTACTTTTGCTTCCTCCCAGGCCTGTCAGTCACACCATCATACATCTTATTGAATGAGGTGTCTTAAACATAGATTTAAATTAGCAGGCGGTGTAGACAGCTTGGAAAGTTTCTACAAACATGCTGGGATCCTGATTCTTTCCTGACCTAGTGATATCTTTCACTTCCAGCTCTCAAAAAATAAACAGTGTGAGACTGAACACAACAAAATAAGAGGTGTCTAGATTCTCTGTTCCACAAATTCAATCAATGCTTGTTCACATGAGAAAAGCTGCACAATGTGTACTGAGGAAGACTTTGTAGAGAAAACTTCATGCCAGCTTCATTACTTAGGTCCACTTCAGTATCCTTCAAGAATCATCCTGGAGGTTTTTAGACTAGGTTTTATGAGATGCTAATGACTGGACTGTTATAACCAAGGCTGTGGTATGGCTAAGCTGCAAGCACCCTTCTGCTGGTCATAGCTCTAGATGGGCACCCACCATGGGGCACAGCACAGCTCTGCAGGAGCCCAGCAGAAAGGTGCTGCTACCAGGGACGGTGCTTTCTCCAGAGGAACTAGAAGGACACTGGGGAAAAAAGCACAGATGCAAGGTGGAACTATCTCTGCATGTAATAGTGACATCACTCTTTTCTGAGACACAGGCAACTCTTGCAATTGCTTATGAAACTACCACCAATTCTTTACAAAATTTTATTTTACCTTGAATGTCAAGCATATTACCAATCTCTGATAGTAGGACAACAGAAAAACAACACATTAGAAAAAAGCCACTTATAAAGCTTTGGTTAGGTTCAATACATGACTGCCTTAATTTAAGAAACATATTTTAAATTCTCCTGGGAAATGTGCCTTTGCTCTTCATGTAAAAGCAAGCAATACACCTCGTTAGCAAAGCATACAATGAAAATTACACATAGCTTGCTTAAAATGAAAACTCCATAACAAACATTGCAGCTAGTTAGCCAGCAGCTAGACCTTTCTCCTTGGAAACCTGCTTCTTCAACTTGGCAACTGCAGTCCTTGGGGAGAAACATCAAAGGGTATATAACTTAATACTTAATTACACAGAACTGTTACATTGGGGTTGTGCAAACAACTTTTTTTATTTTTATTTTTGTCAAAATATAGCTGTAAGCCAGCTATACCAGTTTTTTGTTAATTTATTTTTTAATGCTATTTTCATATACGCTGAATCACCCACACGGAACCTTTTGTAGCTCAAAGTCCCACCTTCAATGAAAGCTTGGCCTTTCTTAAACCAGTACTTTTACCCTCACATTTCAACTTGGTTTTAAACAGAGTTGCATGGCAAAATAGGTGATATTACTTCCATGATAAGTCCAGGTATTTCTCTTAATTTATTAAAATCTGATATATGCCTTTGCTCACAGAACACTCAGAGCTATGACATATGAAATGACACAAGCCAATGAGATTCACACACATATGAAGTCAAAGCCAGCCACATTCTTTCAAAATCAAATACCGTGTATGTCGGCTGCATGTGAAAAATTTCACAGTAATTTATACCTGACCGATACCATTTTAGGCCTAATCTTGCTCCCAGTGATGTCTCTAGCAATTTTGCACAGGACTTCGGTGGTAACAGGAGTAGGTAGGATGCTTACATTCTAAATTCCAAATATTATAGTTAATTTTATTCCTATTAAAACGGATGGGTTTTTTTAAAAACACTTGAGACTCAATCAATGCAAGTTATAAAAAAAAAGAGATTGGAGTTTCTTTTCTAAACAAACTTACAACCTTTGGGATTATTATTTGTAATGTTTATAATGTCAGAGGTACTTTTGTTCTTGCTTATAGAATTATTGCTGGTCACCTTCCTGAGACTTTAAAGACCATAAAAAACAAGCACCATACCTATTCCTCTAAATTATTACATCACAAATTAATAATTTGGTCCCTTTCTGAATGGATCTCTCCCCACAATTACACTAAAACATAGTGATGGGTCACAAATTCCAGGGGGTCCAACTGGTCCTGGCATTCCTGGACTGCCACGATCTCCATCTTTACCAGGCTGTCCACGTTCTCCAGGACGTCCTTCCTTACTCATACCTGGGGGACCTTCAGGACCTTAACAACACAACACACAACATAATAAACAAATATATTACAGAGTACTTTTATTAAAATGAAAACAAGAGCAGGTATGGGCACACAACCCTACAGCTTTTTGGTGAAGTATGCAGATAAAGAAAACTGCGTTTTCTGAAGAAGGTGCTTCTTGTCACAAACTTCATATATGTTTGATATAACCAATACGATATCTTATTATGATTTTTTTAAAGCATGTGAAAAACACTTTAGATAAAATATCTTTTAAAAGGAAATACAAAAATCTATTTTAGTACACTGTTATATTTTATTAAAGAATATGGAGCCACTGTGGTGTGAATCAGAGTCCTCTGATTTCTGTCCATTTCTCTGGCTTTGGATCAGGCCCTAATATCTCTGACAGATGCTCAACTTTGCATTTACATGAATACACTACTGTTAAGAAGAACATTTTCTTTCCCTAAGCAATGCCTACAAGTCACATGATTATATCATGGCTCAGTTTTCAGGTAATAACTAACTTAAGAGCCATCTATCAAGAAACAGCAAATATTTGGCACCAATCTCTACAAGACCTGTGTTATATTAAATTATGTATTTTATGGCAATTTCAAAGTAATGCAAGAGATAGGCATTAGCCATAAACCACATATGGCAATTAAGAGGTGCAAAAATTGTTTTTCAAAATTATATAAAATTTGAAATGATATATTATTAGCATGCACCAAATCTGCACAGCTGAACCTCCTTACCTGGAGGTCCAGGGGGACCTTGGATGCCAGGAAGCCCAATTCCTTGATTGCCTTTTGCACCATTTTTCCCCGGCAGTCCTGTGAATGAGCAAGCACAGTAAGAATATTTTCATCCAATGAATAAGGAAGTCAACATTTGATAACACATACTGAATAAAAACCAGCTCCAGATGAAAACTCTCCTATTGGAGATAAAACTATAAAAGCATTACAAACAAATCAACGTTACGCTCAAAGTAAATTTGATGTGCTAGGTCACAGTGTGTGTGTATTTACCAAGCATTTGACCCCCTAGCCTTGGCACCTTACTAGTTAGCTGTATTTCATACAGCTTTCCTGATTACTTTGGTACTATAGGAAACACAGTTTGTTTCTGGTGGGACCAGTTGCCAAATTTCGGGCTTCACTCAGTTTCTCAGTCCAGTCCCAGACTATATATGGATACTTAAAAAGTCTGCAAATGCACCACAGAAATCAATTGGAATGCTTGGATGGGAGTTACATGAAAGCATAAATCTTAGCTTGCCTAAAAAGAAATCAGAATGCTACGAAAAGCTTAAAGAAAGGGTGTAAAAATCTTTGAGAGAAAAAAGAAAAAGAAAAAAAAAAAAAGAGAAACCCCCAGAAAATCAGAGGGAATATAAAGGTGTTGCATGCCAAAAAACCAGCAATTAGCACACAGAAAACAGCCAGTGAATACTGTCCTTTAAAATAGCAGAAACAAAGAAGTCTGGAAGATAATAAACCAGAAAACAGGGAAGTACACTGAAATCCATGTCTAAGCATATTTAATCTAAAAAAACTAGTATCTAAACACAATTAAAAACATTTACGTGGGACTAAAGACTAAAATAGTAGACCTGAACACTAGCTATCTTGTGTTCTTGTATTTTCTCTTCTTCTGACACGTATTCCTTGTGAGTACTAAAACTCTGACATTGTACCACGTCCTCAGTTACACCTCCTGATGCAAACCCAGTCCTTCTCTTACTCCACCCTGCACTAATTCCCTTCAAATCCCACAGCAGAAAACAGTCATAAAGGCCATTAGCACCATGACACATGCACACAGTACCTCTAGTCCCACGAGCCCCAGGACGACCCGGGATGCCTGTCAGCCCTGGAATGCCATCATTCCCTGGTAAACCAGGAAACCCTCTTGGGCCTTCAGGGCCTCTTGGACCTGGTGGTCCTGGAAGTCCTGGGGAAGCACTTTGGGATTGACAGTGGTTACAGCTTTGCAACCTTCCACTCTGGAGGATGCCAGGCAACTGGGCTGGGAGAATTCAAACAAAAGATTGCTTAGGGTGTTGTAACAATAAAATATAAAAATATTGCCCCTTATCCACTAACAGAAAAACAGTTTCCTCTTGTTAGAGAATATGATACCTGTAGGAAATAAGACAGTAAAATAAATCCATAGGAAAAAAGTCATAAAGCAGCAATATGAATCCTGCTATCCAGGAAGCATCTTTATAATTATCAGGAAACTGCTTTAGCACTTTAAAAAAGGAAAGAACAATAAAGAGGATTTCAAACTTACTTCTCAGTACATCTGAACACACCTGTCGAATAAACTCTTCTGAAAATTCTCGTGCCTGGATCGAATAGAGAATGGTTAAAAAAACAGAGAGCATGCTTTTTTTTTTTTTGGAGGGGGGTGGGGCGTGGTTGGTTAAGGTATCCAACCTGACAAGTTTCAGGTCTTATACATACAGGTTTTCCATCTGATCCAGGTGGTCCTGGAGGTCCTCTGTCTCCTGGCTGACCTCTGAGACCAGGAGGTCCAACCAAACCCTGGATACCAGATTCTCCTTTTTGCCCATTGATGCCTCGAATGCCCGGATCTCCTTTCTCACCTTTCTGGAATGAAAAATTAAAAGCCAATCATATTTTCACAGACCATTTGAAAGCCAGATAGAACCAAGTAAACATATCCTGAGAAAATTTTTATTGCTGATTTTCATAAAATGAATATAAATTGTGACAGAACATTAACTTCATACTGATGAAATCTATTTCACCAAAAAAAAAACCTGAAGTCTTCAGATTCTTTAGATACAATTATTTACCAAATGTAACTAGAAGTAAATTGTCATTATATTTTTTTAACTTGAATTTGAAGCAAAATTCTGGCATCACAGCAGTTTTTTGTAAACTTACAATAATAATGAAGACTTTTACCCTATGCCTGTAGTGTAGAAAACAAAGGAAAAAATTAGTTTGATTTCAGTTAGGGGTTTTTTTGGTAGACTTTTATTTTCCTGACAATTTGTTATCCACATGATTGATAACAACCATAGTTCATTTGCTTCACTGGAAAAGATTAAAATAATACTGGAAAATAATTTGTCTTCATCAAAGCAATGGTTCTTCTATGTATGGAATTACCTACTGCAATAGTTCATGTGGAACTCTTTCCCTATGCTGCAGCCAACAAAATATCCGCACAATGTAATTTGGTACTTGCCCAAGATTAAAGTTAGTATACTACGCTTCCTCCCTGATGAGTTTTTTCCTTCCATTTTTGTACAGCTTCTGCATAATGTTATCAGTCACTTTAAAATTTTCTTCTACCCTAGATGGAATTATGGAAACAAAGCAGCAAGTCATACTATGTATGACAAAAGTTACTGGAGCAGATAATGCAAATTTAAGAAGCACGCAGGCCTACAAACTTAGTTATTTTAAGTACAGACTTACCTGTAATTTTAAATTATGGTATTTATATTATGTATCATTCTATGTGATACTTATCAAAATTCTTTACATCAGAAAAATCCAAAGCTTCCTGGCTTGGTTTGAATGTGTAACAATGCCAGAGTTCTCCACATGAATTATTACAGGGTAGTGAGCTTCAAATTCAGGATTGGATTGCTCAGTTTTATGCAGAGAGATAGCCACCAAAATAAAGCAGTAGTTTGTCTTCTTAAAAAAAAACCAACAGAGAAATGAAAAAAAATGTGACATATGTCTGTCAAGTGTCTAAGGGTACTGGAAAGACAGTCCACCAGTAAAATGCATGGACTGAACAGCAGTCCATACTCTTTTCCCACTGCAAAAGTTATATACTGAGAACTGACTTCTTCCAAGGCTGCAACTGTATTTTATTCTTTTGATACTGTCAACTTGAGTGTTGTAGTCATAGTGAAGTGATAGTCTTAGTTACACCATGTAGATTTATACATGTTCATGTCTATTACATAATTAAAAATGTGGTGGTGGGGGGTTCCATTTAACAGGGTCAGCAAGGCTCAAAGATAAACACATGGTGCATACTTATACAGCCTGTGGCTGTAAAAGAAGCTATATGTACTGGGATCTGAAAAATCACACTGTTCTTGTAGCTGTAAGTTATTTGTTTTCATTTCTGTTACGTTTACCTATGGATTATGTTTACATAAAAGACATCTGACTTGTAAGTTGATTTATTTAGACTAAATGTTAAAGAGAGCATTAAGAACCAGTGAAATATTGGGGAAATGGCATCTATTGTAGAAAAACATTACAGGCAAGATGCCAGCATAAAAATATCAAGACCAAACGTTGGAAGGGTGAGCACAACAGCCTGCAGAACTTGCCAAAAATAACCCCAAGTGAAACTGCTGAGGGAACATTTTCTGCAGTACATCTTGGTCTTGTAATGCTCAGCCATATCCCACGTGTGGCCTTTGTTGTGTGGTTTGTTGACCCTTGCTACTGGTGAAGAAAACTAAAACAAGGAAATGAGAAATTTTTACTTCTATTGAGGAGTCAGAGTCCGAAAAAAGACAACATGTTTCATAAAAATAGAAAATAAACTATTTTTATGGGTCTGGTAAGTAAACACAATGACATCATTACGTCTTAGCTTATAGTAAGAATTCTATTTAAAGTATTTTTCAGACGAAATGTTATTACCACGATTTACAGTACTTAAAGAGGCTAGTTTAATAGTATACAAGGAATCTTTTACTGATTTTGGCAATGATTTAGCAAAGCACCTATAAGCCAAAGTGTAATTTTAAGTATTTCATAGAACCACAGCAGCATATAGAGCAATTTATGTTTAAATGCATAAAATTGTTTAATCATGAAAATTGAGATACCAATGAGTATGTCCAGTTATTGCTATGTAACAATGCTTTAATGAAAACGGGGTGAACAAAGAACCCTCTAAATGAAGGCAGAGAATTATATTAATGGAACAATGTGTACCCTGATTTCACTACATATTGGAATAAATTTTTTAAAAATCTAACAAAGTTAATCTTTTAAATGTCAAATTTGAAACAACAACCAACACAAAGATTAAAAGGTTTAGCCATGATTATATCTACATTGGCCAAACACAAGAAGAAAAAAAAAAGAAAAGATTGGACTTGGAAAAAAATCCTGGAGAACAATAAATGCTGTTTCTGATGGTCCAAGAGCAGTGCATGCAGGCTTCTTGCCCCCTCTTGCCCCTCAGGTTTAAGCCTGAGTTGCATTATAGATCATAGGATGGTTTGGGTTGAAAGGGACCTCAAAGATCATCAAGTTCCAACCCCCCTGCCATGGGCAAGGATCAGGCTGCCCAAGGCCTCATCCAACCTGGCCTTGAACATCTGCATGGACCAGGCATCCACCACCTCCCTGGGCAACCTGTGCCTAAACACTCTCGTAGTGAAGAACTTCTTCCTAATATCTAATCTAAATCTACCCCCTTTCAATTTAAAACCATTCCCCCTCATCCTATCACTACATGGCCTTCTAAAAAGTCCTTCCCCAGCTTTCCTGTAGGCCCCTTCAGGTACTGGAAGGCTGCTGTAAGATCTCCCCAGAGCCTTCTCTTCTCCAGGCTGAAAAACTCTCTCAGCCTGTCTTCATAGCAGAGATGCTCCAGTCCTCTAATCATCTTCCTTGCCCTCCTCTGGACCCATTCTAACAGTTTCATGTCCTCCTCATGTTGGTTATTCCTGTATAAACTTAGAAATAGAGAGAAAGAATTCTGCTTTGCATTTCCTTAGCCAAAGACAGAATTCTTTAAAAAAAAAAAAAAATCTTAGTAAAGGCTTTGCTACATTTCCTTCCACTAGCCTTTAAATAAAGGCACATAAAGAAATCACTAGTGAAAGTTAAAACACACAAGACAAATAGTTCAGCTTTGGAATTCCTCACAACTGACTTACGGAAGTGGAAAGTACGCTGTATCAGCACATTTCAATAGGAATTAGGCAGATTCAAAATTGGCATTAAATGCAATGGTCATGATAGCTAGCTTAAATGCCCCTAACTGACTGCCAGAAAGAGTGGAGGCATACAAGAAGGACCTTCTTTGTGTATCTTGTTGCTTATTTTTGTATTTTGCCCTGCTGTTACTGACTGTTGCTGAACAATATGTATTACTTCAATCAAGTACTCTGTATTCTTTTATGAATATATTTTTATTTTTCAATTAACTTAGAATCTTTATATTGTTGTCTTTAATCAGTTGCTTACAGAATCATAGATTGCTTCAAACAGCTCCACAGGGTAGTTTTTTTAATTGTTTAATTCTCTACAGTATACACTTAGCTTTAATTTTTTTTAAATCTTTCATTTAATGAAAAATATAAATCACCATCTGTCTTTTTAATACTGCTTCCTCTGATATTTCTCAATTCATGCCTGTTATGCTGCTTACAGACATGTGAGTACAGAAATAAGGCTGTAAATACACCTTACAGATCACGTAATTTGCAGAAATTATGGAATCATTTTGTACTATTATATTTGTCATTGCAAAGTACTTACCTCTCCTTGTTCTCCACTCAATCCTTCTATTCCCTTTAGGAATTAATATGAAAAAAGAAGTTAAAAAGGGAAATTGAGCCAAATTACTTTGAATCAAAAAATAACAGTTTTGTCCTTTGTTTTCAATAATTAATAACAAATGTCATTTTTTAAGATTCTGTAATTGGTATTTGTACAAAAGGATGCATATAAGGATGAAAAATGTATATCATGGTGAATTAATATTTTGTACTGTTAACATATAAAAAAAGGATAAGTTTGGAATATATCATACATATTATAAAAATACATGTAATATAGACACATAGGCAAAACTTTATGCACTACAAAAGACAAAATGAATATTTCTTTTGTTCTAGCAAAAGGAAACCCCTCATTCTACTGCATTAATATTGTCTTACTAGACAAAAATCTGTTTCAGAGCCTTTAAAATACAAACTTGGCTCATAAACCAGATTCTGCATGTTGACAAATTATTTTGTTGTCATTTCTGCCAAATGGTTCAATGCTGCTATTGATCATTAAGTTCCATGGTAAGGTAGCAGTTCAGCGCAGGCTTTTTCACTTTTCTGACACACTCTTATGGACAAGGGAATGTGTACAGCATCCTTGAGAAGTCTTGGAGGCTTGAGAAACCTTGGAAGGACCTAGTGCTGTCTAGGAAGTATCTGAATGACTGATGTTTTGGTTGTTGACCAAACTAGATAAGCATGGGAAACAATTTTAGACCAAGCCCATATTATTTTCTCAGCTTCCTAAAAGAAACAAAAAAAAACCAACACACCCACCCAAAAAGGAAAAAAAAGAAAAAAAGCAAGCAACAGCAATTTGGTTGCATCTGAAAAAAAAAAATGTTTTCTTTCACTATCAGCTTCTTTTACCTTGTCATTAAAATAATAAATAGATGAATTTTTTTTCAATTATTTGCAAAAAGAAAAATCAGAAAGTATAACTCATAAAATACTGGAGCAGGACATTCTATTTTGTTAAAACAAATGATCAGCATTTTAGTTTAAACTATTTACTTTCAAAAATGTCTGCTCAGCCTTTCTACCGGACTCCTGTAAACCCTCACACCCCTGAGAGTGATAAAACTAGGCTAGCATACAATCTAGATATCCTGCCCAAGCTCCACTGGAATAAGCTCCTTCTGGCTAGACAGGCAGCTGTAACGATGTTGTAATTCCGAAAAAAGCAACTGTGACTTCCTTCCAAGTCTAGTTTCAAGATACGTACCTCTAACAAATACTTCTCTGTTTAGACGCGACATAGATTATGTAGTTAACAAGTATTTATAAATACTAACAGTTATTTTCTGTGGTATAACAAGATAGCCAACTATGACACAACCAGGATACATTGGCTCAGAGTTAAACAACTGGATCTCGCTGATTTGCAGCTGAAACAGGAAACATCTGTAATTTATGAGCACAGAAGATGTCAATAATGACTCCCAGTATAGTCTAGGAGGTAATGAACTACATGAAGGAACAGCGTGGTACATGCAAAATCTTAACAGCTCAAGCGTCACTCTTATATCCTTTACACAAAAGTTACTTCATGCTGCTATCTGTATTTTATATTATTTACAATTGTTTAATTGTTCAATGAAAATTTCCCATAATTATAGATTTAATAGATCTAATAGATTTATAGATTTCATACAATAATTCAGAAAAATGTACTTCTAGAATGTTTCTCAAAATCAAACAATACCTCAGAATCACAGAAATGTGTAGATTGGAAGGGACCTCCCCAAGTCCAACTTCCTTTTCAGCACAGATTCAGCTAGAGCCGGCTGCTCAACACCCTGTGCAGGCAGGTTTTGCCCCAACCTCTGTGAGAACTCTGGTCTAGTGTTTGACCACTCTCAAATCAAAATGCTTTTCCCTCACAACAAACAGGGATTTTCTGTGTTTCAACTCGTGCCATTTCCTCTGTCCTTGCACTGCGCGCAGCTAAGAAAAGCGTGGCTCCGTTTTCTCCATGTGTCTTATATTTGCTATTTTAAAAGTACCACGGCTTTTTAAGAGGTCATTTATATAACTATGTAAACATTTATACATAAATGTATTTCACCTGATGCAAAAAAATATCCATGCTGATAGAAGGAATCCTAAAACACAAATATGAATCATGGCTTTCTTGAACTTCTAGCAGTACCTGTAAGCCTGGATTTCCTTGTCTTCCTTTTTCTCCTTTCAATCCCTTCAGAAAAGAAGCAAATTTTCCTTAAATATACATTTATCTGGGAGATGTAATTAAAATACCAAAAATAACTTGAAGAGATAAGACCTAAAATCTCATCCTAAACCAGACCAAATAAATCTGAAAAGTTACTTTTCAAGAGTTCAGAGCAGAAACTGTGCAGAAGGATTCAATTTCTACTCTGAACACAAGAGGAGCGAAGTTAGGGTCTGAGTAGTGACGCAATATTCTTCTTTTCCTTGTAGATATTTCCATGACATTTAGATAACAGGGAGGAAAATCGCACTTGATACAGGATAGTAGGTAGCATGCCTGGAGCGGGCAGGAACAAAACCCATTCAGAGACAGAGCTGGGTTATATCTCAACACCCTTGGGCAGCTGCACAAGCCAGCTTCCTGAGCCCACATCCTTGCCCCAAATGTCAATACCCTGCTCAGCCCCAGAACCGCAGCTGGAAATTCATACTGGACATACTGGGCTGTATTCCTTGAAAAAGAGTTAGAGCTCACTGTCGCTATTCTTCAAGCAAACCTTCTGTCGAGATTAACTGTAAACAACGCTCCTGAATTAACATTTAAGACTTGTAGCAATAGTGTTGCCAGATTATGTCACTAGAAACGAAGTTGATGTACCTGGATACCACTTTCACCTTGGTTTCCTTTGTCCCCCTGTAAAATATTAGAAAAGTCTCCACTGTAACATGATTCACCTCAAAGACATGTAGTCTGTGTTTTCACTTAACACAGTAAATACAAGAGAAGCATCTAATAGCTGTTACTTATATTGAATGAAAACAAATCACTTTATCCCCATGTACAAAAACATGGAGAAAAGTACAGAAAGTTATACTAAGGCAATCTGTCATAGAAAGAACGGTAAAAAAGAAAAGTGAATACTCATATACCAAGTTAAAATTAAAAAGATACATCATAAAGGGTTTTTTCCACTCAGGGTATGGTAGTGGAGAGGATGTAGGCAGGGAGGGGAGCAGTATTTCTGACAGGCTAAATTTCATGTGAATGCTAACCATTGAGCACACTTACCT
Source organism: Zapornia atra (assembly GCA_013400835.1). Lineage (NCBI taxonomy): Eukaryota > Metazoa > Chordata > Aves > Gruiformes > Rallidae > Zapornia > Zapornia atra. The sequence goes on from VZTU01012981.1 coordinate 61,303, forward strand.
TCATCCACAGAGAACAGAGTATAAATAACTTCTGCAATACTTACTATAAACCCATTGAATGCAGAAGTTATACATGACAAACCAAAGGAAAATAAATCAGAAAAAAAATTGTATTTAAATTAGGCAAGGACTAACTTCCACTTCCAACCTCTCCTTTTGACTTGCATTGAAATATTAACAGTAAATAAACATTAGTGAGGTGATTGGCAATCAGGTGGTGCAAATGGTATTTAAAAGATAAGTATCTAGGTTTATCAAGTTGTCTGAACACAATCTAATTGATATTTAAGAGAAACAGACAGCCCCTGAAAACAATTCATGCCAACTACTGAGAGAGGTATATACCATGTACTCCCAGAACATGCCTATCTCTCTTCATTTACTGAAAAAGAAACCTACAAGTTATGGGAGATGGCTTCTGCCCAAACTCTGACCTCTTAAATCAATGTGTCTCTGTTTAAATAGACATAGATCAAAATGCTGGGCTGAGGACATAGCAAGTCATGAAACAAAAGACAGATCTGGGAGGGGGGAGTGTGTGTGTGTGTGTGTGCAAGACTGTATTTAATAAAGAAGATAATCAGAATGAAGTTTTTTGGATCTGTTTTACCAGTTTTCTTGTAAGAGCCAAACATGTGTGTGTTTAGCTGTTTCTTTTAAAACAGAATGTTTAGTTAAATACTAAACAGTAGTAAGGAGGATATTTTGGTCATGGGAAATATTTTCCCAATCAAATATCCCTGAACCTAAGATGGTATTTATGCCAACTGTATTTGGTTGCATTGTATTTGAATGTAAAATATTTGGTTTGGTTTCAATTTTTAAAATAAGCTATAGCTGAAGGGCTTCACTTTTGCTGTCAGATGCCCAAATTGCACTTTTTTTTCCTGAATAATTCAAGACTTTGTCATACTTTTGATTCGGAACTCCAGTCAACCACCAATATATACTCTGACTTGCATCTTCATATAAAAGTAATAATGACTTTTGCAAAAGTTTCCCCAGTTTGAAATTTGGAGACTGGAAATCATGGTTTTAAAACTGGTCAGAAGATTAATTTTTCTACATCTTGTCTCAGAAAATGGAACATCATCTCATTTAGGCGAGATAAGATCATCTAAATTTGGATCATTCTTTGGCCTTGATCGACCAGGGACTTGTTTCAGTTGTCTAAGCATAGGGATTTAAGATTCTTAGGCAACCCAAAGCTTCTCCGTATGTGACTACTGACATCTGAAAGACTTTGGCATACTTAAGACATTCACCCATGTCTGGCATATATGATATTGGACATACAGGAAACCTGGGCTCTTCTGGAGCAGAAGCTGAAGTATAGTGGAACACCTCTGCATGGGATTTTCATAAAAATTTAACTATAACACCACCCTTCTAGCTTACTTTTTCATTACTCTTCAACCTTTCCACAATGAAGTACCCAATTCAACCTTATTTCTGTAATTCCTTTTTATGAAGGGCTTCTTCCTTCAACAGGTGGTCTTCTCATAGATGCATTATTATTTTTTACTAACTGCTAATTTCTGTCTAACACCTCCCCTGAGCTTCCTTTTATTTTTCATGTTCATTCTGAAATCTGGAATTTGAATATGTCATGGGAGAATCTTTGCCTTAGTTGAGACTCCGGTATATACCACAAAACATTCCTAGATTTCCAATACAAATATTAGCTATACTACCCAAACACACTTAATTTATTTTTATAGATTTTTTTCCACATTTTCAAATTTGAAATCCATTCAAACATATTTTTTATTTTATTAATTTGTCTTAATTATATTTTAAAGTAATATTAAAATTTTGAATTTATATTTTACATTTAAAGATTAAATTTGGGCTGATAGCAAATACAGAAGCATTTTTAGCCTTGGCAACTTGTTTGACTAAATATCTAGTCTGAATAGTACAGGTAAAGCTTGTTAGTTATAGGAAGCTATGCCCTATGGAAACAAGTTACAAGACATCTGATAACTTATATTGTTCCAAAGAAACAATATAACAATAAAATAAGCTTTATGTTCATACATGGCAATAAAGAAACTCAATGGAAAAAAGAATTCTTTTTCATGTATCCCCATAAAAATACAATACAATAATAAAAGCAATATCAGTATTCATTATCTTGCAAAGCAATGAAATATTTACTTTTCAGGATGCACATATTACTGCTTTAGAAGGATCCAGAATAAAGAAATCTTAAGAACAATTTAGACTAAAATAATAATTTATACAAGTCAAAACTTTAGTTACAAATAGAATTAATTGATTTATAGCAATGGGACTATTTTGACTTCAACCACTATCAAACCATGAGACCTGACAGGTGTTCAACCCTGAAATTTTTCTCAGATCATGGTATTGAAGATGGCAGTGAATATTTTTTCTCCAGATGTTTCAAATAAACATGCAGTGTTTCCTTCACATAAATTCACCTTCTATCATATATAAAGCATAAATTCTCAATCATTCAGTTTCTTGGTTCAGTTACATAGAAGGTGCTGACTTGAAAAAACCATCATCTAGAAAACAGAACTCTGATAAATTCTTTATAGTTACCCACAGGGCATGAAGAGTAATGATTTTCAATTAGTTTTAATTTTCAGGTTCTTAAATCCAATTCTATAGACAAAACATAGTTGATTTATCTTCAAGGGACTCAGTTCACACTCCAGCGAGTTCTGTGAGTTATAGTGAGCTAAAAATAAGTCACTACTTTAAAACAAGGGGCTTTCCAGCTTCCAGTCAAACAAAAAGTTCTGCCTTACTGGTTGAGACAAAACTGAGAGGTTTCAACCACAGATGATACGTTTAATAGAATGCTGTCATCTTATAGAAGAAAATGCCTAGGAAAGCATCTAATGTAATGTTCATTACAGAATCACAGAATCACAGAATCTTAGGGGTTGGAAGGGACCTCAAGAGATCATCGGGTCCAACCCCCCTGCCAAAGCAGGCTCCCTATCTCATATTACATAGATAGGCGTCCAGACGAGACTTGAATATCTCCAGAGAAGGAGACTCCACCACCTCCCTGGGCAGCCTATTCCACTGCTCCGTCACCCTCATTACAGCTTTAAGTGATGCAAAAAGCTGTGTGCTTGAATTTCAAAACATACCAAAGAACAATATTGCCTATAACCTTATAAATCTGGGACTCCTTAAAGACACGTGACTGTCAGAAAATCCTCCATACCTACATTTTAACAATAAAGATGACTATTCAGATAAGTTCTCAAAACAATTCTTTATCAATGAAGAATTTCAGCACAATGATGCCTATAGCAGTGTTTGATAGATGTTAGGCTCCACCAAGAGATGGCGAGGTCCTGAAACCATGATCTTTATGAGAACCTCATATACCAGAGCAAACATAGGCTCATCTAAAATAAGAAATCATTTTCAACCAGCACAGTAGAAGTAGGATCCATCTAACCTAACTTTTGCCATCTAAAATTTCAGCATTTAATTTAGTTAGCTGTCTAGTCTTCAGCTACCATCAAAGACAGGCGTAGAGATGTGAATTAATGACTCCTCAAGGAGCTCAGGCTCTCTCAGCTAAGTATGGAGAGAACCCGGACAGCTTGGTAAGATCAGATAACTCTTGAAGGCTAAGGATAACCGAGAGGAAACTGTCCCAACTGCCTAGGGTTAATTGCTCCAGTTCTTATGGCAACTTCACAAAAGAATTTTTAGATGTAGCACTTGCTAGAAGATAGGATTAGTCAAAGATTAGGTAAATATAGAATCGTGAATCATACCATTATGTACTATAATTCATAACACATATTTCATTAATACCTATGTTGTAGCATTTTAGGTTAACAATTCCTCCAAGAAAACCAGAAATTTCTCGACATTTAAAATTATTGTTCTGTGATTCTGTGATTGTCTAAAGAATGTGTCTTCTAAAATATACCAACTATTCTCTAATAATAATGATTTAGAAAAAGGATTTCCTTTAATAATGATTACTTATAAGAAAAGCACTTGTAACAACAGATGCCGTTAATGTAAAACTGGAAAAAATACTTACCTTTACACCCTGGGTACCAGGGATGCCTGGGAAGCCTGGTTCACCTGGAGCACCTGGTACTCCTCGTTCTCCCTGAGTAATACAATAGCTCTGTGTCAGTGATGTGCTGTGTGTAAAAACATATATTGCATGTTTTCTCAAGGCCACATGCTATACTTTGGCTATGATATTTTGAAATGTTATGACTGAGAATGATTGAAATGTTGGAAGAATTTGTGAAAAGATGTTGAATACAGAGAAACCACAACAGGGAGTCCTAATTCTTAACCTCAGTTTTCTAGTATCTATGTTTTTAATTGCCTTTTCATAGAGTCATATCATAAAATGGTCTGGGTTGGAAGAGACCCCACAGAATAACAGAATCGTAGGGGTTGGAAGGGACATCGAGAGATCATCGGGTCCAACCCCCCTGCCAAAGCAGGCTCCCTATCTCATATTACAATAATAATCACTCAGAAGTCAACCTATTAACAGCCACATTTAACTTCCTAACTTTCTCAGTCTCTCTTGCCATCCTAACACATCAATATCTTTTAAGGCATCCACCAATTCTTGCTTTTTTTCCTCACATTCCCTCTTTTTCTGTCCTATCCCTTTCAAAATGGGAGCACAGCAGCAGAGCATAGGTGAGGATTTGTCAGCAAGTTACTGAGCCGTGTATAAAGTTTTTCAGTACATAGAGTTCCAACCCTCCTGCCACAAGCAGGGCCACCAACCTCCAGGCCTGGATCTACACAAGGTTGCCCAGGGCTCCTTCCAACCTGGCCTTGAACACTTCCAGGGATGGGGCATCCACCGCCTCTCTGGGAAGCCCGTTCCAGCACCTCACCACTCTCTCTGTAAAAAACTTGCCCCGAATATCTAATCTAAACTCTCCCGCCTTTAGCTTCAATCCATTCCCCCTTGTCCTGCCATTATCTATCCTTTTAAAAAGTTGATTACCCTCCTGTTTGTATGCTCCCTTCAGGTACTGTAAGGCTGCAAAATATAGTTAACGTTTATTTTTCAAAATTATACAAATAGAACTATCTGAATTAATAGCAACGTGTTCAGGCTTGAACCTCATCAACAGCTGATTTACACTGCCTAAAATCTTGTATGAAATTAGTCTGAGTAGGCCATGAAATGGATTCTGAAACACTTTTATGTTAACTACTGTTTTATCTTGAAACAGACTGCCTTGTATCTAATCATGGAAGATCAGTAAATCATGGAAAGGTAAGTCCTTTCTTTAGCTAGAATACTTCCAGATTCACATTTACCTTGGCTCCTAATGATCCTGGTTTCCCCTGTATTCCAGGTTCACCTTTATCACCCTATAAAACAATAAAAGAGTGCCTGATACATCAGTATGTTTTGACACATGTATTATGACTAGCAAACATAAACAGACACTGCATCAGAAATTGCATCTTAAAAATAGATACAGGTAGTGCACGAAAGCCTAAAGTTTTGCTACCTTACAGGAAACCTGAAGTTTCAACTTTCTCTCAGGAAAGATAAGTGATGGCAAAACATGATCTGCCAGTCTCTGCTCACCTGTTCCTTTCCCCACCTGCCTGATTTCCTTTCCCCTGTCATAACATACTTATGTGTACTGACTTCATTTTTCCACCATCTTATTTAACAAAACTGAGAATCCTTGGACCTTAGCCAAAATATTTATATATGTTTTGGGTTTTATTGTAGCCCATGGAATTAGGCAAATATTTAGCACAAGGATTTTTGTTAAAATCTAAGAATTATTGATTGCTTCATGATGCTCTTCTGTAAGAATGAGCATATATTCTGGATGAAAGATAAATATACAAACCAAAAATGTTTTTCACAAATGAAAAAAAAAGCTAAGCAATTTTTACTAATTTCATAGGTATTCAATCTTCTTGGCCATAGAAATTATTGACCACTTTAAAAAGTTACATCCTGTATACATTTAAAAATAAACACATATGTACTTTTGGATATAAATTAATTTATGGCTTGAAATAGAGTTAAATGTAAATGCAAAGTATGGGAAATGGATTCTATTCTCCTAATTATTCTCTAGGACATACAATTCAATGCTTACTGGCCAAAACTCATCTTGGATTAAACTAAAAGGTTACACTAACAGATCTGGATTTGTAGTATCTATTTTAGTTTTTGAGAGCATGGGTCAAATTAATTCTTGCTTTAGCTGCAGTGCAATCAATAAAGTTACATCTGAAATAAATTTGGCTCCTTGTGTGGAAAAAGCAGCACATAATGTTATTTAACACAATTAAAATATAAATAAATGTAACATGGGCAGAAAGTTCCGATGTATACTGAGAATTATCTGACTCCCAACATTGCAGAACATTTTCCAGGACTGCGAAGTTGAAACCAAGTCTTGTGATCATTTCTGCAAGTGATCCAAACCTCATGGGATGACAGGAACCATTTACAGAGCTATATTAACCTCTCTGGAGATTGAAGCTGTCCCGACACTGATATTACCTATAAGGTAGTATAGAGAAAATCGTACAGCTACTCAACAATAGTCAATATACCAAAACATTAGCTGGAGAATCCTGGCATTTCATCATTTATAAAGCAGGCATTTATCAAAGTCACAAGCAAATTAACACAAATACTTACCTTGGGCCCAGGAGATCCAGGTAGACCAAATGAGCCTTCTGGTCCCATCAAACCCTATTTATTTGTGAAAAAGGCAGAGACATTTCTGTACTAAGCTCCAGTACAGCGTATTAGCATTATTAGTAGTATTAGCATTACATTTCTATACGGAAATAAATAAATAGGGGAGGAAATATGTCTTTCTTCATATTACTGTACAGGCGGTAGCACTGATACAGCACAGTGGATTGTTTAGACATTCTGTGGCCTGAGGAAGAGCTACTGTACAATGGAAAAAACCATGCAAGAAGAAAGCACAGCACTGTCATGAAACACCCCTGGGAGAAAAATTCTGCAGCTCAAAACCACTGTATGCATGAACTGATCTTTAACATATCTTTAGTATGTCCTTAGCTATAATTGAAAGTGACACAGGAGTTTCCTAGTTTCCATTATGGGTTCCCAAAACCAGAAGTATATGTGGCATTTCACAATTCTCTTCCTTCTTTCTGACTGTGTGTCCCTCAAAGATTGCCATGTCTGCCTTCTCCTAACTTCATGGAGATTTATCAGGAGCAGTTAACTTTGGGGTCACTCACACCTTTGCATCTTCTGCAGAATCTTCAGGATTGAACTGTTCATTCAAGAACCCAATAGCTTCTGCCACTTCAGATCAGGACACTTCAGCACAAAGCCAGAGCACTGCCAAAACAGTCCCTTGAACTCCTCTCATGGAAAAGTGGCGATAAAGGCTTGTTTAGTTGTCTTTGTTCGGAACAGCTAAAGGGTGCTAAGCCATCAAATGGCTGGTTTTCTTAATTTCTGTTTAAAGCTACTCTCAAGTATAAATTAGAAAAGAAGCCTTTTTTTAAAATCATACTTTCCACAAAGGAATTCCCATTTATACTATTTTCCACATCTGGCATTAATGCATGCCTTTCTCACCACTTCATCTCACTTCTCTTTGACTCTAGAACTGCATGCATCAATAAAAACAATATATTCTTGTTGTTTTATTTGGACTTGCATACATACTCTGAAATACTATCTGCTATAACAGTATACTTAAGACACAGCATAAATTTCAGCATTTCAACAATTTTCTTGTGTTTCAGCTGTGTTCTACTGTTAAGTAAGGCAGCACTGATTAACACGGGTTTCTTTCCTGTTATAGTGTAAGAAAGTACTGGCCACCAATACTTTCCATCAGTAAACCTAGCAACTTGCTCATTAGGCCACAAACACAGGTCTGCAAATACAAATAAAAGGTATCAATCACAAGACTAAAACTTGAGTAACTTTGCTGACAATTTTCCTCAGTCTGAGACTTTTCCTGTTCCATCAAGTACACATGAAAATTCTTCTTAAAATTCAATTTCTCTAAAATAATACCATCATATATCAAATAATTTGCAAAACTTTTTTGAACTTTGAAGATTAGATCTCTTTGTTCTTAATTACATAGAAAACCAGTCATCTTATCAAAGATGATGCCGTTAATCCACTACAATCTATTATTTGGTAAATAAAAGCTTACTATATACTATGCCATTTCTTTCATAATTTTGGAATAGAAACTGCCAATTCTGCTCCAGCTGGAGTTAAGCTTCTGAGGTCTGCTTCCACTCATAACCTAAGAGACAGCATATTCCAATTAATCATTTGCTTATGGCCTATGTTAAGTGCCAGTTTTGTTACAGCAAGCGTAAGAAAATATTAATGTGGTTTCAGAAATTAACCTTGATTACATTAAGACTGTCTTAATACACTTGCATGTAAGATGTGCTTCTTCATTTTTTATCTTTTGATTTACCCAGCAAAATAAGGTTTTATTAATTTTAATTTCACTGTACAGCTTAATTCAATTTGGCTGTTTTAAATCAAATTTCATGTTACCTACTGATCTCCTCATTTCTGAAACACAGCTCTCTTCATTGCCTGATCTTTTTTGTATACCTTAAAGGCTACACTGCTCCTCAAAAAAACCATCGTGAAATTATTATTTTCTTCTCTTCAGATTCCTGTTCTGGGCTAATTACTAGCACATTAATCAGTAAGAAAAAAGCAGGCATGGGCTTGGGGCAGGATAGTGGGAAGGGATGAGAAATACAACTAGGGGATTTTTGGCTCCATTGCCACCTCAGTGTGGCCCTGTGGTTCAATTCATGTAACATGCTGAGATGCCCACCCTCTACCAACTCCACACCAGATCACTTATAGTTTATGCCCATGCCAGTCCTCGGATTACAGAAGTGGTAAATCTACATCACAAACGTCCCTCATTCATTTTGTCTTACACAAAGTGGAAATACTATATATACAGAATACTTCGGGGTTTTAATTTTTTTTTTTAAATCAGGTATGTGTATATATCCACATTGACCTGCAAGCAGATACCAGAGAAGGCAAATCAGAAAACATGTTTAACATAACCAAACGTCAGGCATATATCTGTAGGAAAGGGAGAAATAAAACCCCGTTGTCTTTGCTTGCTTTCTTGCACTTTTGTTGCTAGGCCCTATTTAACATACTCTGTTTAAAAAAAATACAGGAAGAAGACTACATAAAATCAGCACACTGACACTGCAAGAAGAAAACTTTCAGATGCAACACAGGAAAAGCTTGAGAACTTCCTCTGAAAACTACAGCATGTAAAATAAAAAGAGAAGACGATGTTCTGAATAAAAATAAAGAGCAATTCAGGGACATGAAATGTAGCATTACTCCCCCATTTTTCAGAGCTGACAATATATGTGGCAGATAGATTAATAAATTACTGATGTTGGCAATGTAGTGGGGATAGCTATTACTGAAGAAGAACTTGTTACTGAAGAATTTTCCCAAGGTATTAACAGACCATCCACAAGCTTTCCATCTGTTTTTTCTGGAATAAACATATTCAGTGTGACTAATACAAGGAAAATCCCACTATCTTTTCTGGTTGAAATTCCCTCAAGTAGTACAATGCATTCAAATATTCCATGCGTCAACCTCCTACTGATTTTATCAGGTGACAAAAGATACATTAAATGATTTGACAGGAAAACATTAATAAATTATTTTCAAGTGCATCAAGGACCACATGTTACTTATCTAAATAGAACTTAAAGAAAATACTGTAGGTGAGTTAGCTGAACAAATGCAGACATTTTGGAATCCCACAAGGCTTTATTATAGGTGACAAAACAGCCTTCCCTCTGGCATTTTGTTCAAATTTGCACAGAAAGAAACGTAGAAAAAGTTTCTAGCAATTGGCAATAAAAATTATTAGAGGCACAAGTGAGGCACCAAATGTGCAGGTGTTAACTAGGAGTAGGGGCATCTGAACTTGCAGTTCATCTAAACAACTGAAATGATTGGTTGTTGAGGAAGTTTATTCTTGTCAAAGATCTTTAGATGGCTAAAAAGTCCATTTTAAAAGTGAGTCCAGTATTTTTGGGGAATTCCAAAATTAGTCTGATTGTATTCTCCAACCTGAAAATGCTACGTTGCTTGCTACTGTATTTGCCATTCCTTGTTTGTTTATTACAAGTAGGTAATGTCCATATCAGAATAATTTCGCAACATTTCGCAAACTTACAGTATCCCCTGGAGACCCTTTTGCTCCTGGTTGACCTGGTGGTCCAATTTCACCCTATATTTTTTAAATAAAGAGAAGAACCCTGTGATTAACATATGTATATTTAACAAGTTTCTAAATATTCTTCAATTACTTAGATTTATTTAGTTATGATTATTTTTTTAAGTATTATGAAATTAACATTTTTACATTTAAATTATTGATTCATTCTGGAATGGTTGAGATTTTCAGTCAGGCCACAAAGAATTTGGAGCATGTCTCCATTCATTCACAGCGTGATAATCCCCAATATGAAAACTCTACTCTGAGCACAGGCTGAACTCTGAGCACAGACTTTGGAATCATTACATATATTCACAAGTTTTAACTGTATTTTGGACGATTAATAATACCTTTTGTCCTTTTGCTCCTTGATTTCCAGGGATTCCAGGAATTCCCTGAAGGGGAAAAAGAAAACCTTTTAAATATATGGAATAGTTTCTCCAGAAATCTATATATAACCCCCCAGGGTTAAGGCCTCATAAATTTAACATTAGCCACATCATTGGGGTTCAAAATACGGGCAGGAAATAGAAAATTTAAAAAACACATAAGAGTAGAGAGCTTCAGATGGGAAGATGCAAATTATTTAATCTGGGGCTACAATGGGACACTAATGTTCAGTCGCTCCTCAATGCTTTTGTGCCAGTCTGCTGCTGGGCACGCTCATATGCTCCTGGTTGCCACCAAGGGCTGCAATGCTTTATGCAAAACCCTGACTGACACAGGGAAAGAAATCACTTCTCATTATCCATAAAAATTCCCACATAAAGTAGAGCAAAAGTCTTGGCCAACAGGAACATGGAGTATGACAAATCCTATTTTCCTGTCTAAAATACAGTGATTGTAAAAGAACACAAGAAATAGATCTAATTATATCTGATCTATATTGTATGCTTGCTTCCACCTCTATAAATACTTGAAAATCTCTGTCATTTCCTCAGTGTCACTGCTTGTTTAGTTCTACAGTATCTCTCAGTTTTCTTACAGTTATCATTTAATTTAACATAATCCAGTTTCAAAACAAAACTCCATAAGTACTTAACTGTAGTCTAAATTCAATTAATCTCTTTTCTTCTCAAGTAAAAATATTCAGATTTATTGGACAGACACTGCTCTTTCTTGTTGCAGATTAATGATGGTACAAGTATTTCACTTTCACACTTTACATTTTAATCTAATACTGAAATTAGTATGTTGCAGTGAAAACAGGACTGTTCTAGATACAAACAAAACAAATGCATTCTGGGGAGAGGAAATGAACATGAATGTAACAACCAGGAATAAGCTGATAGTTTCCATATGGATTACATGTGTGCAACACTGTCTTGGAAAAGATTGTTCCATTGTTTCACAGTTTACACCCAGTTTCTAGTTAACAATGACCCCATCAAGCAGAAACCATTCAATGGTCAATGGCACATGAGTTAACAATGACATCCTGAGCATTTTAGAGGTCATCAAAATTCCAATGTGCCTATCACTAAGAGAACAAGGTATATTATAAAAAACCTGGAAAACAATGGCTCATTCTGAGACTTCTATTCACATTGTGTAACGTAACTCTTGTTAAACTTTTGTCCAAAAGCATCTTAGATCTTTGGCACAAATAAAAAGATGGGAAATAGGACACCTCTGTCATCACATTTAGGAAATTCCAGACCCGTCTATGATTTCTTGGTACAATTCTTTAACAGTTAATTCCTGTAGTTGTAAATCCTACTAAATTATAAATATTTGTACCTGTAATATAAAATATAAATTGCTGGTATGAGACAGTTAACTTTGCCAGGGAAAGAAAGTAAGAACTGAAAAAAGCCCAACTGTAAAACTGCATGGGGGTTTTGGGGTTGGTTTGGGGTTTTGTTTGGTTTGGTTTTGTGTTTGGGTTTTTTTAAAATTGAATTCTGATTGGCTCTACACTACTGATTTACACAGAACTTAGGCTCTTATTTCAGTGGAAGCTGGTCCAGGCCCTTAAAAATCTCTTATGGTTCATTGATATTCACTCAGCTAAGAATGAATCTATCACTTACGCTAGTGTGAGTGATTCCCAGAATACACGGGGTGGAGATTTTCAGTTATTTTCCACAAGCCAGTTGGCACAAAAAGAGGAGAATGAAGTGTCTAATTTGATCATAAAGGAGGTTTTCCCATGAGTTATTTTTCTGTATAGCTTCCATGGTTCAGTAATTACAAAGAATGATTTCTGTAGGATCAGCTCCATGATGCCTAAAAAAGGAGATTTAGTTTCTCTTTCAATATCTCATCTCAACCTATTACCTGCCTTTATATTGATAATCCCTGGTTACATCAATTTGCATCAATAACCCAGGGATAAGGTTAGATGTCCTGAGATTCTTGCCTAACTTCTAAGTCAAAAGCCAAACCAAAATTTGGTAATTTGTCTTGTTCCTAAACAGCAACTTCACATGCAGTACAAATCCTCAGAATCTGAATATTGTTTTTTGGTCCACCATGATGAATAAAGCACATTTAATAGGAAGGTATATTTAATAGGATGACATAATGCTAACTAAACTATCAAAGAAAGCTTACCCTAATTATAAAAAGTATTCTTACTTTAAAGCATGAGGTGAGGCAATTAGTTTTACTCTATTTGTAAGATAAAACCATAATTTTTCTGAAGAGTATATTGCAACTAAATTTATCAAACGCCTGCGTTTAATCAAAACTTAATATGAAACAGATTCATCATGCAATTTTTCTGCCACTAAGGGAAACACAATGTTTGGAACTACTACAAATGGGAAAACTGCCACCCACTGGGAGTAACAGATTCAATGCTATGGAATAATTCATGATTCACGGGCCTATGGAAAAAAATTGCCTATGGGGATGTCCTTTACAAAGCTATGAAGCAACATTTTGTTCACATGAAATGAGGAAAGGGAGTTGTAATTCTAGATTTTATTCTGTCTTTTCAGAAAACTTTATATTAGATGTTCTGTATTTGTCATGTGTGCAGGTATAGTACAAATACAATATGGCATTATATTTCTAGCCAGAATAGCTAAATATCGAAGTATCTACTGTGATTTCTGTCTTTACATGAGTTGGACCATCTTAAATTGCAGAATCAATTTTTTCCCCTTCTTGTACATCAAATTTTATGTAAGCTTTTTTCAGTGCTTCTTCATATTTAAAAATGAAGTTTATTGCAAGCCTTATCACTGCCTTAGTTCTTTCAACATCATCAATCTGACTTTTGCAATTACCTTTGTTTCATCCTTCCTCCTTTCTCTGAAATTTTGCCTTAAATTGAAAGTCTTTGCTTATCCCTTAAAAACCTGTAATATTATTCATTATTTTATCACCAAGTGCCATACTCACATGAAATCTAAGGCCAGCAAAATAGCCTAATAGACTTAATTTTTTGGTTTAAAAATACATCTACTCTTAAGATTCTCAACTGCAGAGTTTGTTAATGGGATCTTGTATCAGTTCGGCAAATAACAAGGATGTTTTATTTATCGAGAAAGTACTGTCTTTACCCTTTATTCAGCCTCCTTTGCCTGTTTAATCATTTATCTTCCACTCTGTGTTACTTATGTGTACCTAGAAGACTGTCAGCCTTCTAAGCTCTTGTTATAGGCCTGGGGAGGCCCCCAGGACACCTGAAGGTGCCATGTAGATAGGTGAAACTATCTCTGGTGTCACTGAAGATGCTGGGGGGTAACTGATCTACCCTTTGAAAAAGACATCAGTCCGCTCTTAAGAACTGTCTTGTACATGCCAGATGTTGCAGTTAACCTCATACATCTCAAATTGCACTCAGTGCCAACACTTAAGCAACCAAATCTCACACACCTCAAGGACTCCTCTGGAGCAAAAAACAGATCTTTTTTTTTCTTTTTCTCTTTGCTTGCTCATATATGCCTGTTGTGATAGGTCTCTATAGACTCTGAGAGGAAAAGCTTCTGACAAAGTCTTCACATTGGCTAGGATCACAAGACATATAAGTGAAAACTGCGATATCGAAAGGTAAAAGAAGCTATGCGTTTACTTGCAAGAAGTGGGCGTGCTTAGCTATTGGTCTCACAGCTTCACCGCAGAATGAAGCCCATCTGGGTGTGTAACTACATCCCCTGCTGAAGCTCCCGCAGTTGGGACTTCAGAACATCCAAAGACATGAATTTTCTTCTATTGTGATGATGAGCTTTAATTATGACACTTCTACAATTCTGTATAAATATTCTATTTTACCTCAGTCTTAGCAATTTAAATAAATCTTCCATTCCTTGATAATACCTGGCAGATATAATGGATTTAACTGTAAAAGGAACATGGTTTCACAACCCCTGGAAAATCTTTCTTGTAGCTTTCATTAATTACGAAGTGTCTATTTTTGTTTTGGATGATATTAAACAGCTGGATTTTTTTTTCCACGCAGCCCCACAAAAAATCCATTAAGTAAATTGCATGAGGCCTTGTATACAGATCAAATAGGTGTGTTTTTACTTAAGCCACAAGCTGCATTTCTCAAAATATTTTGCAGTTTTTCCAGCTAGTATTATGGATTATTTTTATATATCTCATGCTTACCTTTATGCTTCTGAATAGAGGAGAAACCATGTATAAAATCTTTTTCCAGAACAAAATCTATTTTACTCCTAAAATGAATATTTATTAGTCTATTCTGTTCTTTGTATTCTACTACTGTCTTTAAAATTCCCCGTCTCTTCACTGCCTGGTAGGACTTCATCCCTCAGTACTGACTGATAGCCCTAGTATGGAAGTAGGAGTTTCTAGACTGCAGATATCCATTATCATAAAATCCTATCTCTGGAAGATGCAAAATTATAGAGTATTTACAGAAGCTTCTCTCTTATGAGCAAACTGTTTTGTAGTCAATGCCCCAAGAAGATAGAGAGAACTTCAGTATAATTATCTTATTATTATCTTCTTTTCTTGGGCTAGGGATGCGAAACTGTACTCAATTTCAACATATTGTTTTAAACAAGCTCTGCACTAAACACTGTACATCTGGACTTATTTTGTAATGTGTCAAACATTTGGTAAATCTCATCTAGGACAAATCACTATGGAACAGTTTTTCAAAATATTCATTCTCCTTTCAACATAAAGACAAAAATATCCAAAACAATATAATTTTTCTCAATTAAAATGATCATGATTTAAAAAGTTATCATAAAAAATACTTCTTGTCCATAGGCATTTTAAGAAGATTGCTAGAATGGTGCTAATTTTGACCGTACTCTTTCTTCAACAGGATAGCTGCTATTGAGGGTCAGACAAAGGATCATGTTTAAAACAGATAAAAATCATGACTACTGATAAAAAGATTATTTTTTCCTAGTCTATATGAGTCCTTGGAATTATGTTTCAATCAAATGGCTCCTTCCATTCTGAAAAATCTGCAAGTCTGATTCTGGGAAGATACTAAAGAACATTACATGAAATCTAGCACTAGAACAAGATTCACAAAAGATATCTATCCATCCAAATGTTTCCATGATCCCTTTAAACACCTGAAGAATACGACCACTTATGTATTACTGATCATTACTTGAAAAAGCATACCTGATGATACATAAAAGCTTTATTAGAGGTAAGTGAAAAAGTGTAAGTCGAGTCATAATTTGGATAAAAGTACAACAGTCCAGATACTTTTTAGAAGACTACAATACAACCTTGATAACTATAGAATGGAAGACACAAACCCAATTTGGATAATGGATAAAACTTTCTACTGGGGAAACTAGCAAAATATAAAAGAAATTCAATGAAGTTGCATCTGCTTCTACTGATTAGTTGGAATTGAAGACAAAGAAAAAGGGGCTAAATATAAAGAAACATTCCCACAAACACCATGCTAGTATGGCACTTAAATTAAATGCAGGAAAGGAAAAAGCATTACCGAGATTTTTGCAGTTATAAGACCACAGATTGCAAACACTTTTTTTGGCAAGTCCGTTATTAAAAATAAAACACACGTATTTTAAACGTGGAACACAGTGACCCCTGTTGCATTGCCAACTACACAGACCTTGTAAAACTGTAATCTGAAAGCTGGAAACACTCACAGAAAATGAAAACTGAGTATGTATGTCACAGGCTGAAACTAGTGTCACTAGTTCTTGTAAATATCCTTCAAAATCGTATGAGTATCAGAGTTGTCAAATCTTTGAGGATCCAGACAAAACCCGAGCCCTCAGCCCTTCAGGTGACATGACGATGCCATCCCTTTGCTGCCATGCTAGGCACCAACCTTACACACTGTGCAAATCAACATCCTGTCCGTCTAAAAGAGTTTACACGGACTTCCAACACCCATGTTTCACTCTTACATGTAAACACACGGATATTCAAGCAGCTACATTTATAGAAATACAATTACAGAAAATTTCTCCAACAGTTAAATCATTGAGAAAAGCTTATAGTGGGTCACACAGTTTGAGCACCCTGCATACATAAAGGGCAGACTGAGGACAGCAGAGCCTCCTCAAAGGGCATGGACTGCTGCTCTGCTCCTTGCACCCAACACTCCTGGCTGTTTGACAGCATTGCAGCTCTGTTGACACAGGTCACACTGATGCAGAAGAATGCAATTTTCTGCCATCACCCTTCCCTGTAGTAAGGAGCCACTCAGTTAAATTAGCAGTGAGTAGGTTAAACAAGAAATCATGCATTTTCTCCATACAGTATGAGGTGTAAAACTTGTCACAGGATGTAGCAAATGAAAATAGTAAAACTGAGTTCCAAAAATTACTGCAAAATTACTAGAAATTTGGTCTGCTGCTGGCTATGAAATAGGATGGGCCAGAGTGAATTTTTGACTAAGGAAGTCCCAAAAGCTCTGACAGACAGAATCTGGCAGTAAATAATAGGAAAAAAAAATTAATTTCTACATACTCCTATTCATTGTCAGAGAAAAGTTATGTGATAGTTCATCTAGCCTGAGTCTGCTTGTCACTTCTTATCTGTTTACGAAATAATTAAGAAAAGTTGGTACAGAGACTGGGATCAAACCCTTCCAGAGGGTTTCCAAATAAGGAAAATCACACCTTGGGTCACATCACAATCACTAATACAAAATTTGGTTTCTAGAACTAGTTACTAGAGTAAAAATTAATTTGTACTACATGAATCAAACGCTGTTTTATGAAACAGTTTCATATTTCTGTAGCATATTTCTCCTTTCTTGGTCCTAGTGGATGTAATATCCTTCATTTTGCTGGCCCCGTAGTAATTTATTCCATAGTAGTCCAATATGAGCAAAAAGTGTCAAATTCCTAAAGCAAATTTTTTTTAAGCTTGGCCCAAGAACAGGATCCCATAAGCAGTGTGTTGCTTGTGCTTCATTAGCCCAGAGTACTATTTGATTTGTGATATGTAATCTCTTTAGAACAATAGCTAAGCACAAATATACAATATTTTTAAATTATCTATCTGAAAAAAAACCCAAATAAATGTTGGTCATAACATGACATAATAATGAAGAATTCCAATACAGCAACATGTGGAACAAATGGAAAATCATATATTTTTATCAATATTTTTTTCTCAGTTTGGGAGAGGCCCTATGCCATCATAGTATTTTAATCTTAGCAGAAAAATTATGTAAACCTTAAAAATGGATTGAAATTCACTCTGATTAAAGACTGTTTAGTTTTTTGTTTCATTATGGATGGGAAGCCTGCCTGTATGGAGACAAGAATTTCCATAGCTTCATTTCACTGTAATTTTAATACGTAAAGAATAGAAAAATGAAAATACTAACTGCACCAAACTTTCTTAAATTTGCTAGCACTTGGTTGCCTGAGATTTGAGTATCAACAGTTCAATTTCAGGATTAAATCTCTGTGTGGACAGGGTCTGTCTTCATTGTTTCCTGTACAGAGGTGAACTAAGTGATGACAGTTACCAAACTATCTTTATCACCTTCTTTACAGCAAGAATATTGAGTAAAGTCAATGCTAATAGAGTTTCTCTGATTAAAGGATTTTTAAGGCTCCCAAATACTGCAGATGTCCCTTATTTAACTTCACTATATCTTTTCCTATTTCTACACTATAAAGTACATGATAATCTATCTTGAAGAATTGGCACGACCCTAACTGAGCATACTGTGCAAGAATAATGCAATGCTATTGATCTGGAAGAACACATGGAAGAAGCACAACTAGAAACCAGCTCTTTGACTCACAGTTACAACTTGAACACAAAAATAACAAAGAAGCCCTGCTTTAAGTTGGTTTGCTTTTCCTTCTTTTCCGCATTTTCTTGAAGGGTACAATCCAACTAACTTTAATCTAAAAATCTGAACTTCTTAAATAGGAGGGCTCATTATCTTCTAGAGATAAGTATTTCATGATGGGATGAATAATCCTATGCAGATACTAGTTTCATATCAGAAAACCACCATATGACAAAGATGGACTAAATATGTGTATTTGACTATATCATGTAAAATGAAAACCATTTTGGATAATTACCAGAGTACAGACTGTAGATTAGATGCCCAGATGCAGCACTTAGAGCCCTGAAGAATTTACAGCTGGATTGCTTTGTATCACCACCCTGCCGCAGTTCTCAAGAAGGCCATAACCCAGACTTTCTGAAGATTCAGCAAACCTTTTCTCTATTTTGTCCCATATGTTGAAGAATGATGACTAGCAAGGCAACTGATACCCTGATACTACCCTGTTGAAGCTGGATGAGAAGAAGGAAAGTCAAACATCATTTTGGTAATCCTCTTTGTGGTTAATTAACTCACCATTAACATGTTGAGAAGCACAGAAGAGAACAGCAATGTGTAAATTTAGTCAACTGAAATAATAAATATTTATGGCTGCAACATTCTGAATGTCTTCTTCATTCATAGGCTACTGCCTATGTTTGGTTTCTAAGAATAGCAGTCAGCTGAGGGAATTTTCTGTTTGGTCTCCAGAGTCACTGGAAACTAGCAGATTATTACATAAACTGTAAGTCAAAATGCAGATTCCTGGTGTTCTTAGTGTATTATGAAAAGAAGATAGAAATATTCAGATGTGTTAAAGGCTTTCAGACATCTCTTCTTTTGATTATTATCTAGCATGAAAGCTAAGAGAGACACAGTTCATACCAAGAGGGTGCTTTCCCAGAAAGCTGAAACCACACATCCCTGGGCTCTATACAGCAACATTTGACTACATTTGTCAATTTGTTCTTGAGCCCTACAACTAACATTAAAATCATACTTTATATTATTGTTATATCAAAATGCAATGATACAAAACAGTGACAATCAATAATGTACATGCCTAAAAAGGAAATATGACATTGCACGCAAAAAAGCTGGTGAATGGTCTAGCACACAAGTCAGATGAGAAGCAGTTTTGGGAACTGCGGTGGTTTAGCCTGGAGAAAAGGAGGCTGAGGAGAGATCTTATCAATCTCTACAACTACCTGAGAGTGTAGCCAGGTGAGAGTCAGTCTCCTCCCAAGTAACAAGGAATAGAACATCTAGCAGATGTTGAACTTGGTGAAGTAGATGTTGTACTTGGTGACATGGTCTAGTGTTGGACCTAGTAGGGCTGGATATAGTTGGACTCAATGATCTTGAAGGTCTTTTCCAACTGAAACTATTCTATGCTTCTATGAACAAGAGGAAATGGCCTCAAG
>VZTU01012984.1:11164-49345 GCA_013400835.1 Zapornia atra
GGGGGATGCCGGATGGGAAGAGAGCGGGGGAGTGGGGGTGGTGCTTGAGAGGAGAAGTGTGAGTGGAATCGGTGCGCTGAGGCGAAGGCCTGCTGTGGGATGGCCCGTCGTGCACCCCGAAACTCTGCCTGGCAGAGTGCCCCGGCCGCCCACACCCGTTCCGGGCGAAACTTACTGTCACACACCCGTAGGGACCTCTGGGGACCTCGCTTTATGGACGCGGTAAGAAAGGGAGGAGATGATGAAGGAAAAGCCCGCCACCAAACAGCCAACAGCTGACCCCGCTCACGCCTCCCGGAGTCGGAGATGAAGGTTTCACAGCTCCTCCCCGAGAAACCTCCCGTTCTCACCTGCGTCCTTCTGTCCCACTTGTGCAGCAATCAGTGACCTATGGAGGAGCAGAATCCTGCAGCAGGTCCGGTCCAGATCCTCCTGAGGAATGGAGTTCGGCCCTGACTCCTCTGGGAAATGACAGAGAGCTATGGTCACGTATTAAAACGTGGATAAATCTGTGGATATCAGATTTTTGAAATTAGCCTTCACTGAGATCTTTACACTTGAACACCCTAGAGCAATTAAGAAACATGGGGTTTATCCACAAAACACATCTGACTTTTATCTGTTGAATTAAATTTCAGTAGTGTATTATCCCCTCCTACGAAATCTTGGTGTTCTGGTATACTTTCTGCCCTTGAAAATACTTCTGAAATGGTTGATATCCTTGTCATTAGATGTACAAATGATGGGACTGAGATGCCTAGCATGGTTACATCAAAGCTCTATTGGGTGCCATTGTGTGAGGAGGTACACATGGTTATTCTGGCACTTCAGGTGCCACAGCACAGCAGTGCAGCACCAAAATGACAGCTATGCCACGTTTCGGGATCAAAGCTTACTCCTTCAGAATTGGTCTTAGAATTGTCTGTTTAAAACCCTCACCACATACAGGTCCCCAAAATCCAGGAACTTGGTTACTAGTACTATTAGTGTTGCTCTGCTGGTCCGTGTTGGTGTCAGTCATTTACTAGATGCTTCCTAGAATAGATGAGGTTAATTCCGTAATGTTTTGTCCCCCTTCATTACATCAGTAGGTACTCCCAACGGCAACTTATTATTTTTACTTAATACTCTGTCATTGGAAAATCTCATATGCTATGAAGTTTCAAATTTCCTCTTGATGCCTCTAATTTACAAGTCCTTCTGTCAACAGCATTATTGCTTCTTCCAGGTTAATATCACAGGTTGCCTCTCTGACATTTTTTTTTGAGCCTTCCGATTAGCCAAAATCAATACAGCTAAACTGTGTCTTAGTAGAAAGAAAAAATTCTGTCTCTTCCCAGGAGGAAAAAGAAGCATTCCAAATAGGTAGTGAAAAAGAATAGGTATTCTCAGAATGTGGAGAATAGCAGTTTGGCACAGTGCCCTTACAGTTCTTAAAAATTTAGGAGATGTATATACCTACTGTTACCTACTGATTTTTTGTGGTCCTTCCTCAGTTGAACAAAATGCTGAGTATTTAACAGATTTTTAGATCCCCGCAAAGCATTAGAAGGAAAACATATTAACTCAGGTGAGGTAATGTGCTTATATTAATATGAAATCCTGTATAATTCTATTTTAATTCTAGTTCTAGAATCCCTTTTTTTTCGAGCTATCTCACTTGTTTTTGCATGCCAGCATATAAAGCCACACGGACACAAATTACCGTCAGATTCTACAGTTACAAGAGAAAAGTTATGTGCTCTTTAGGTGAAGAGCCACATCATGCAGCCCATTAAGTTCAGTATTTAAGGACTATTGATTTTCATTTAGCTGATTTTCTTAGTTACTGTTTGTAATCTTAATTGCCATGATGGTGCTCCAGAGCGACATAATTGTAGCCTAGGTGCAATGGAAATATGCCAAAGAACAGATAATGATTTAGAGCAAAGATGAGTTTTATGAGTGCAATTAAATTATTCTGAAAAGATTTTTGGTAAAAAGTTTTGGCACTTGGATGTAATTTCAGGAAAAATATGTTCTTTCTTGAATCTGTAAGAGGATTAAAACATGAAAATGTTTGCAGAGAAAAAAATAGTGCTATTTTTTAAAATCTACTATCATCCACAGTGGTTTGTTCTTTCTGTCAGCTTTCTTCTCCTCATTACTCTTCAAGACAGTTTTAGTGAAAAGAAAGACTAAGCACTGTGACATTCATTATGTTCTGTCCCTGATACATCAACGTTGGCAGATTAGTTCATGTTTAAATATTGGGAATTGCTCTCTTGTATGTGCACAGACGGGTCATTGTTGTATTTTGGGGCAAAGCGGGGGAGGGGTTAGGAGCTATGGAGAGGAGAATGTTTCCTTGGACCACTATAGCTTAGAAGAAACTCGCAGTAGCAGTGCTTTCACATTCTTCAGACTATAGGCACCATAATGAAATGTATCTATAAATGTGATGTTCCTTGCCGGGCTTGTGATCATACTGTGTTTTTCCTAGCATGCTCCTTGACACCACCAAAACCAAGAGACTTGTCTCTGTATACAAAGGGACAACCTCACTGGCAAGAACTAATGCACTGCAAGGAAGAGGATGTTTTTATTGTCAGTTTCCACTTGTCTCAGACACATTTGTCTTGGACTACTTTGTTTCTAGTTTCACACAGATCTTGATGACTTCTAAAACTTGAACTCCTTTCTTGAATTCCATTCACAGCACAAAAGTGAATGTTGCAGGAGAAATGACGGTCTTTAAAAGTCACCCCCCACTGCTTTTTCTATGACTAACTCTTTTGATTTATGTAGGTGGGCATTTAATCCTTGTCTTATTTCTGGTGCAGATCTGTGTCTTCTTAGAATTTTGCCTTTTATGGTTGATACTGGTAAGAAAAGTGAGTGAACCTTTATAAGATAGATGTCTTGCAAACAGGGACTAGTGTAATGATCTCTCCTAGGTGAAATGTTAATGGATGACTTGTATTTTTAAAGGGAGGAAAATGTATGACTGCACGCATAGAGACAAAATAAATGACAGTATTTCTCTCCATGGTTCTATGTTCAAGAAGTGTAATACACTCTAAGCTCCCCCAGTTGCATTATCTAAGATACTGAAGGATGAAGTCAAGGCTTTCTCTGTGCCTCAGCAAATTCTTTAGGCTAGGCAATGGCTCAGTATGCATTGATTCTTTCTTTCAGATGCCCAAGAATAGTAAAATACATTTGTTACAAAATGATATACTTCAGTAGTCATTAGGTCAGGTGCCAAGAGACTACAGAAACATTAGCGTGACATTTCTTTCTGTTGAGAATATAAAGAAGCCTCTTCAGTGGACACAGGCAAAGCTGGAGTGGCTGGATGCAGCTGCACGGTGCTCCAAAAGCAGGGCTGTGATGTGACTAAAAATTGGGCACATATTTGTTGCTGTATGTATGCTGAAGGTTTTATACAGTTTGTGGTGAAAAATTCTTTACATTTTTAAGCTGAACGTGCACTTGGAGTTGCTACCAGGAACACAAACTTGAGAGATTAAAACTTCTAGACCCATTTGAGGAATAAAGTTAGTGTTAAGGTTAGAATTAGGGATTTAAAGGATTAAATTACATGACTGCTGTTTGAAACAGATGGTCTGCTGATTTGGGAAGGGGGCTGTAGCTGGTAAGAGCTTATACCTCTCTTTTGCTCTAGGGGTTTATACCCTTTTCGTTAATGTAGTTAATGCCAGGGGTTAAAACTGTAAACCATCAAAATTTCATCCCATTCTTCAGGATCATGAAGATAAGAACAAGTTTGGATAAAAGCAAGGCAACCTGTGTTGTCTTTTACTCTAGGGATGATCCCTCATAAATAAGTAAGTATAATCCTTCTGCCAGAATTTGGTTGATGGAAACAAGGAGGGGGGTTGTGTTTAAGGGAGTTTGATAGTAAAACAAAAGCTTTGAGCCCTCTCCTAGGAAACCTGACAATTAAACTGGCAGATAGGTACAAAGAAGTTTGGCTGATTGACATGTGATACAAAATTCCTAAGTATAACCTTTTCAGTGAAGTGAATTCCTGGCCAGTTGATTTCTTTTTGCATTTTACAGTGTAGGATTGTCAAATCTCTCTGGATAGCAAAGCCAGATTCAAGTTGCTACTGGTCCCATTCGGAGTGGCTTCTTTTACAGTAGCTGCTTGTCTCTCTGTTCCCAGCAGCCATTCCTTCTTTTCCCACTGTCTACTCCTATGTCCTTTCTGCTTCTGGCATCACTTTCTGCTCCCCTCTAGAGTTCTCAATAAGAGAACATAAATGCATGTGGCATTTTTCTTCAGTTTTAGGACTCAGCTGCCAGGTTTAATAAACTAGGGTTAGGATAGGTTTAAGTCAAGGTTTTGGAATATATAGTGTAAATATACTAGTTTATTGTAGGATAATAAAACAGGAGATGGTTTGGAAATGAAATTATAAAGAACACTAATGTGGATCTATCAGTTCCCCCAGACGCTTGAAGAGGCCTGGGTCAGAAAACACATTACTCCTTACAGTTTTATCCTATAGTGATTAGCCCCTGTCTTCCCATCATTTATATATGAGAAGTTACAGATGAGGTTTGGCCACAGTCTGGGGAATTTTCTTTCAGTTTTGAATTTGAGTTTCAGGGACTCTGTAGAGATTGCTGTTGATGGAACCTGGTAATGTCTCTCGTTACAGGGATTCATGCCACTGCTAACAATAAGAAAAGGGAAAAGACTTGGCATAGTGTTAGGGCTGAGGATTTTGAAGTCTTAAGAAACCAGATTGCTCCTGGACCCTGCTGACCTTTGGAGACAGTAATTGTGTTGATAGAAACCTGTGCCTTGGAGCTGTATCAGTCCTATAGGAACTAGTAGACTATTTAGGAGGTAGATAGGACATTTGTGTCTAGGTTGAAGGTTTTAGCAAAGAGCTTAGAGTATGATACCTTTCTATAATTTCCCCCAAAGTTAAGTGCGTTGTTAGAAACCATTGACTAATATTGTCTTTATAGAAATCACTCCCTTTTGTGCTAGTTAATTCAAGTTATAGTTAGTGTTGGAATAATAGTGTTAGCGTTTGAGAAGTGTAACTGTCCTAAACCCTGCAAGTCTGCCAAAGATGAGTAGCAGGGAGGTATTAGTAGAGTCTGATATACAGTGTTGTGATTTCCTGTAGAAATGGGTGCCCTTTCTAAAACTAAAACTTCTATTACAGATTAGTATAATGCTGATACTTGTATACTAAATTGTCACAATTTTCACTTGCATTTTGAACCTGTGGGAAACAAGGAGATAAGCAGGAGGTAAGCATGGAGAGAAGCCAGTGCCTTGTATCCCTTGGAAGAAACTAGTGCCTTAGTCTCTCGTAGGCTGAGAGTAAGTCTAGTGTTAGGCAGAAGGTTTAAGGCTTCGAAAAGTAAAGCATCAACAGGTAAATTCATCTCTCATAAATGCAAAGGTCTTTGTGCTAATGTAGTTAGCAACCAAAGCCTTTTGTCATTTTCTTCTTAAGGGTTGGGGTTAGGTTATGGAAATTATGGTTAAGGGTAGGGTTATGGAAATGGATGACTAAGTATAAAGAGCACACCTTACGGTAGACTACAGTGTTCCGAGAAACAAGAATTAATAAGATTGAGCTCATATGAATAGAAGCTGTTTGCTTTTCCTCTAGTAATTGATCCTGTAGTTTTTAATGATGTGAGAGTTAGATTTGGAGGTATGGAAATTTAGGATTGTCTGAGAGTCTTCAGACTGAATCTAGGATGTAAAATGGGCCAGGGACTGTTCTGGGGCCCTGGGGTGCCTGATCTTCTGGATAGGGTTGAGATTAAATTGACTGTCTAGAATTCAATCTGTCAGTATTCTTAGGAAGGTTCTTAGGAGCAGGAAAGAGACCGGTGATGCCACAAATTGATGCAATTTGTTCTCTTTCAGTACTGGTTTAATGTCTTTCAGATAAAAATTAGGGAAGTGTCAAGACCCCATTTCACCATCAAATTTTGGAGACCTGAAGAGTTAGGAAAGTTGCTGTCAACAGGAGGAGAGGTTTGGGTGAGGGCTCAACATAATTAACAGACAACCCAGTTGATTGGATCTAGAGATACAAAGTGGTCTGGTATCTTCAAGATTCAGTCTGTTATTTTCAGTTTACGATTTTGCTTCATCTGCCAAGCCTAGATACAGTTGTCATTAAGGTTGCACTACGAAAGATGACTTCAGAAGGTTATTGCTGGGATGGATTATGAAGCCATTTATTGCTATCAGTGGCCAATTCCATGTTTTCAGCACTGGGTATAGTGAAGATTAGGGACAAGACTGATTTGAAGATTAGGGTAGAAAATTAGTTTTTTCAGGACCCACACTTAACAGCCAGATTCAGCAAAGATTGCAGGCATATTATGTTGTATAGAATCATCATGAGCATAAATTCATTTTAATAGCTATCTATGCATATAAAATTAGGGGTTGGGGTGAAGTTAGGAGGTGTAATTTGGGAAATTAAAATTTGAGCATACTGGATTCTGGGCAGCGCATGGAGGTAAGAGCTCTAATGGTTTTCATTCACTATTGTCTTAATTCAGACATGGTGTTAAGTGTTGCCAACAGACTACACCTAAGGGTACATGTTAGCAAAGTTTGTACAGATCCATCACCAAGCTACAAAGGGTTTCTGTTTAGTGTGTAAAGCAATACAAATTCAAGGGTCTTGCTTTTCAGTTGATTTTGTGTGACCTAATGCATTATTTTCAGTTTTTCTGTTGGTTTTGTTTAGTTAGTCACAATGGAGATCAGGACTGTTTGGAGAAAACTTTATTGCTTGATTCTGGCCTGTCTGTGCAGACAAAATGAGGGGGTGTGTTCCTACCCTGAGTGCCTCGCGCCCTTGCTACTTTGATGCACACCTCCACATCACACAGTCATCTTAATTCCCATGTTCTACTCCTGTACCTTCTTTTTATCTATATCTATATTATTTATATCTATATTATTATTTATATCTATATCTATATTATTACATGGGAGGAAAAGTGACTGTATTTGCAGCAAGTCTTGCTATAATTGAGGAGAATTTTTTTAATTAACTTTATTCTTTTCATTGATGTTATTCTGACAAACTTGTAATTCTCTGTAAAGGTCTTCCTCTCTTGCTTTACATAGCCTTAATACACACAAAAGTGAGCACTGTTCTGATGCTGATACAGATGGGCTATTTGAGGAGCCACAGCCTATAGCATGATTGGGATGTTAGCTCCTCTGTGGATTGTGGATCTGTGAAAGGAGGATTTTGTGACTGGAATTGTTCCGGGAATGTGCTGTGTATTTGGCCTCATATTAAAAGAGGATGTTAAAACTCTGTGAACCTATGCATTTCATAGAAGGAAAGCAGCAATCACTATCCTTCCTGGTCTCAATGACTTTGTTGGAACTTAATCATGACTGTCTTGTAGAATAGTCTGATCTTCCTGCACCTCTCTCAAAAGAGAGAAAAAATATTGCTGAGATAGCATTTTACAAACAGCACAGTTCCATCCTGTTCAGCAAGTAGCAGGAAGTATCAAGTATCATGTAGCATTGCCAGCTCAGCTTGGTAATTCAGCTGAAGTTTTGGTGGCTTATTTCAGCCAAAATTTCAAGGTTCACCTGCTGACACTTCATAATACAGCACAGTGTATTATGTAGTATACAGCATTCCACCATTTGTTTTTCATTTGCATAGGTTTCTTCTAGGGATCATAACCTGTTATAATTGTAATTATATTTAATTCATGAGCAAAAAAAAATATGTGAGCAGCGTGTAATAGATCCCTAAAACATGACATATTAAGAATACCAAATTTTTCATCATTCAAGACAACTTAAAATGAGACATACATATTTGATGTAGGGATTAGTCTCTCAGTTTCTGTCCAGTTTTCAGATATTGCCATTACACACCAGAACTGTCAGAAGCTACATTTTTATTGTAATTTCTGAATTCATTCAGTGGTCAACAAAAACTTACCTTTAATTAGAAGTCTGTCAGGGTTTTTCAATGCAACACTTTCAAATATTTGTCTTTAATTGCTGGTATCTAGTTGCTTCCTTTATTCATTTGTTTTTACAATTTATCTGAGACTTCCTTTTTCTTCAGACTGGTTGAAACAGATATGTAGGCTGGGGGAAAGAACAGGGGACACTTTGGACAGGCTCAGTTGCTGTCATTGCCAACTGTTTATCTTATTATCAGACAGTCTCCCTGATCAGTTCTGATTTAATGAGTTTGTTCTTGAAGCAGTGGACCAGTATCTAGATACCACAGTTAATTTTTAATTATGACTTGTGACAAATTGAAAATGCAGATGTTTAAGAATAAAAGGCCTCTTACAGTCCCTGTTCTACATAGTTTTGTGGCATTTTTTATGTTGGGGGAGTACTGGCGGCCTATGTAATACACAAGGAGGCAGTGCAGGCACAGAGTAATGGTCTGCATGTGTCACACACTTGTAGCATGTTTATTAGTTTCTGGAAATGCTAATGCTACCACCCTCAGAGTCCCTTTTAGCTGGGGGAAATTAAGACAGAGAGAGAACTAAGAAGGTGAACAGCTAAGACCAAAATTGTTTATGCCTAGTCATGACAGTCCCGTACTTCCTCTTTCTATGCATAGACACTTCACAAGTAAATCACTTGTAAATCAATCCAAGTACTTTGGAGTAGAATAAAAGTTTATCCTGTTCTATAAGAAAGAGCACTGAGAAAACAAAGGTAACATTTCAGGGAGGCTGCCTGCCTCAGGTAGCTCCCTGTCTCATACCTGCCCTCTCACTTGCCCGACTTTGAGAAGATGAGGACCAAAACATAACATACATATAAATACATAAAAATAAAATTAATTAAAAAATACTATTTCATAATTAAATATTGAATTATATTTAATATAAAAGTCCCATTATATTTCACTCACATTCCTCCAAAGTAACACCCTGTCAAAGGACTCAGGGGTTGTCAAATGACAAGTAACTGGAATATGAGAGTGCTGTCAGACTTGTTAAAACATTTCCCATTATCCACCCCAGTTCATAAAATTATGGCCGTCTTAAAAGTACTAGATGATGTAAACCAAATCACATGCATTATCATGCCATGTAATACTTCTTTGTTAGACATAGAATCATAGAATCACAGGGGTTGGAAGGGACCTCGAGAGATCATCAGGTCCAACCCCCCTGCCAAAGCAGCTCCCCAGCTCATATTGCACAGGTCGGCGTCCAGACGGGGCTGGAATCTCTCCAGAGATGGAGACTCCACACCCCCCTGGGCAGCCTGTCCCAGGGCTCCCTCACCCTCACTGGGGAAAAGTTCTTCCCCGCATTGGTGTGGAACTTTCTATGCTGCAACTTGAATCCATTGCCCCTTGTCCTGTCCCCACAGACACTGAAAAGGGGCTGGCCAATTCTCCCTGCATCCCATACTGAAGATATTTATAGACATTATTAAGGTCCCCCCTTAGTCGTCTTTTCTCCAGGCTGAACAGTCCCAGCTCACTCAGCCTTTCCTCATAGGGGAGATGCTCCAGGCCCTTCATCATCTTCGTAGCTCTTCTCTGGACTCTCTCCAGGAGATCCCTGCCTTTTTTATTCCAGGGAGCCCAGAACTGGACACAACACTCCAGGTGGGGCCTCTCAGAAAAAAAAATAAAACCCTTTGAGGAAGATGAGTTACGTGTAGCAGCTTTAAAATTAAGATAAAGCAAAGCTTTTAATTTGATTTGGTGCTTTTTGATCGTTTAAGATTTGAAAAGTCTGTTTAGGGCTAACCACCCCCCTTTGAAATGTAAGGCAGCCTTCAGTACATAAACCCTATCAAAATCTTGGGGCCAATCCCAGGGAGCCAGTGAGCTGTGTATGTTAACAGCAGTTTTCAAAAGGGAAGGCATTGAGTAGTTCATGTGGCAGGGAGTACTGTAACAAGGATTGCACTAAAACCACCAAATTGTCTTGAGCTTCCTATCCATGGACATGGATTTCCACAGAGCACACAATTCCTCTCTCAAAGGCAGGGCATCTGCATGTTTTTGTACATTTGTATCAATGTTGAAAAGGCAAGTGTCTTGAAAAAAAAATCATTGTCTAATGTAATAAAATGTGAATATCTGCATCTGAGATTAGGACAAAGGATACAGCAACTTTGTGGGAATCACAAAAGAATAAAGACAGACAGGGCCAGCAGAACATCTTTGAATACATGTTATTTTAATTCAATCTTGAACCTGTCATTCACCTTTTTTCTCTATAATGTGTGACGTACTAAATGATCAGTATGTTGATTGCTGCTTCATTCACTCTTAGAGGAACTCATTTCCCCTTAAAAAGAATCAAACAGGTGCTCAAAATGTTTCAGTAACTCTACTGCAGTTTGTAATAATATCATAGAATGAATCATAGAATCATAGAATCATAGAATGGTCTGGGTTGGAAGGGACCCCAAGGATCATAGAGCTCCAACCCCCCTGCCACAGGCAGGGCCACCAACCTCCAGGTCTGGATCTACACAAGGTTGCCCAGGGCCCCATCCAACCTGGCCTTGAACACTTCCAGGGACGGGGCATCCACTACTTCTCTGGGCAGCCTGTTCCAGCCTCTCACCACTGTCTCTGTAAAAAACTTCCCCCTAATATCTAATCTAAACCTTCCCTGCTTTAGCTTTAGTCCATTCCCCCTCGTCCTGCCATTATCTACCCTTTTAAGAAGTTGAATCCCCTCCTGCTTATAAGCTCCCTTCAGGTACTGGCAGGCTGCAATGAGGTGCCCCCGCAGCCTTCTCTTCTCCAGGCTGAACAAGCCCAGCTCCCTCAGCCTTTCTTTGTAGGGCAGGTGCTCCAGCCCTCTAATCATCCTTGTGGCCCTCCTCTGAACCCTCTCCAACAGTTCCACATCTTTCTTGTATTGGGGGCCCCAGATCTGGACACAGTACTCCAGATGGGGCCTCACGAGGGCAGAGTAGAGAGGAACAATCACCTCCCTGTCCCTGCTGGGCACCCCTCTTCTAATGGAGCCCAGGATATATCATCTGCCCATATTTTTATTTTTTCCCAGAAACGGATTATTTTTTAGTCAATACCATTAAAATTATTAAATTGATCAGAAAAATGTCAATTTTTTCTTTCAACACGCGTCGTCAAAGCAGCAGTGGGTGTCCAAGCCCTGCTGTCTGACAGGCATGTTGCCTGAACTACAAGGGAATTAGATTCACTTGTAGCCAGTCTGGACTGAAGCAGAAAGTAGTGAGATCTACTAGTGTAGTGATAGTTGAGGAAAACAGTAAGCTGCAAAAATTGACAATAGATTCTTAGAAACAAAATGCATAACTCTAGATTAAAATCTAGTTTAATTTATTTGTATTAAGTTAATGAGACAATATAAAAAGGCATTAATAAAATAGGAATATGAAAGTTCACGTTTGGATTCTGAATTAAAGATACACAAGTTCCATTGCTGCTTCCACACTATCAGTTGTGTGATACTTACATTCAAGACTAAAGTACTATGCTACTGATTATTAAATTGTAATAAGCACATTTTATACTGGACAACAATCTTCAGTAGGTGCTAGTGAGTCCAGAACTCAAATTTTTCAGTATTACATTTGTTCTGGTGATTTTCACATAGTTTATGTGAATGTAAACATTTTGATTTTTTGTATTTTGAAAGTTCTATAGGTGTAATGAGGAAAAAAAACCTTTATACATAATGCCTTGAGATTAGATAGCTAAAGCATAACATCAGACAGAATAAAATCTGAACACTGTAAAATGCAGCATTGCCAAATGACTGTAAGTGAAGTAGCGAAATTCCTGAAATACAGAGTGCAAAATAATGAAGGTTGAAATATGACTATTTGTTTGTACTGCTGTCAGATGTCAAAATCAGAGATCACTTCTCCATGCCAGGTGTAGTGTTCATGTAGATTCTCAGTGTCTGGAGAAATCAAGATTCAGATATGCTTATAGCATTTGCAGTGTATGCTTGTAGGCTTTGATGTCTTGGAGGCAATGTTTATTATATGCTAAGGTTTAATTTATTGGATCCAAATTCCAGCTGAGGACTGCTGTAATTTTCCAAAATTTTGTACATAGTTTTGTCTTCTAATTCTCTACCAAATTATAATCAGATGTGGGAGTGAGACTGAGAAATACCCTGAAAAACTATGTATTTGACCCCAAATATTGATTATCTAGCTACTTTTCTGTCATTCCCAGATTGCTCAGAATCCTTCAATCCTCCTAAAGATAGACTTTAAGGATCATCACATTTGCAGATAACAGCCTTTTCAAAATTGGGCTTAGTTTTATTCATCTGTTTTTATTTTTAGGTATAGAAAAAGATCAAAATTCATTCCAGATGATATACAGCAATCTTGTCTTTTACTTTCCCCTAGGTGAGAACATCCAACCTATCTCAACCATAAATACTGTTTCTATTCTTTATTTATTCCCACATTCACAAGCCAGCTATGACTGTGATACTTCTAGTATTTTGGGAGGTGCTTAATTTTTAAGTATGTAAGTACATCTGTTTACTTCATTGGGGTATATGTCTCTATCTATATAATCTGTATATAATCTGTATCTCCATATAAAGATTTTTTCTCCCCAGAACTAGTTCCAACCACAACAAGGTAGCTGGTTATTTCTAAAATTAATTGCATATAAGTGGTAGTTTTTATATATGAAAAGTAGAATCAATAAATATTGTTTGGGTTTCTGTATGGTGAGTAAGACACAGATAAAGCAGGCTGATGATACTATTATTTTGAGTTGGAGGAGACCTGAAGTGGATAAAAATATAAATAAAAAAAGAATGATTAGTTAATTGTAGATAGCCTTTTGTTGGACTCAAAAGGATTATGGTATTGAAAAACCTGGAAAGGCCTATAAGGAAGAGGGGAGTGAGAAAGACTTATTTGCAGTCCTCTGCTTTAAGAGAGAACCACTAAATGGAAACAGACATTCCAACATTCAGTGATGCCTGTGCTGCTTTATGCCCAAGGAAAGAGGTTGATGAAATACTGATGCTAAAACCCAACAATCTCAAATAGTATCTAAGATAAGCTCCAGTCTTGCAGCTTTAATTTTTGACATAATCCCTTAAATTCCTATAAACCCATGGTAAATTGCATCTAATTGAATAGGATCAGAATTTGCCACATTTTAAGATATTGTGACTAATTTCTTCATGAACATAAGCAAGCATAATTAACTTCAATGGACTCACATTGAATTACCAGCTTTAAATTTGGCCTGTTTGCCTAAAGTGAATGTTTTATGAATGTCAGTGCTGCAAGAAAGATGCATTTTGACAGGAATGAGAATAATAAAGAGGCAGCTGGAAATACCTGGGCATGTTATGCTCCTTGGCAGACTTCATGAGAAGTAGAACTGACTTTGGTGTTGCCTGTGGGTCTGTCACTTTGTTCATCTCTGTCAAAATTGATTTTTCAGATTTGCTCCCAGCTGTCATTTCCCTGATAGCTCACCTTAGCCTGTGAGGAATTTACATGTTATTATCTGCTTTTAATATGCCTTAAATTCCAGGAAAACTCTGGAGCTGCTTGTTTTGGTTTTTTAAATTATAAAGTAATGGGAAAGAGATGGCAGCTTGTCATCCCATAATTTGTTTAGAAACATAATTTCTGATAACATGTCTTTATGATGTTTCTATAACTCAGTGTACTTGCTGTTTTTAAGAGAAAAATAATTTAGAAAGACCCATTAAATTACAAAATGAAGTTCCTAATATATTTAATATTAGTTGCACTTACATTTTTAGTCACATTGTAAAATCTAATCCAATATTGCATTGAGAAAGAGGAACACAATGGTTTAAAAGTTGTGGTGGTTGAGAGAGCAATAGTAGAAAGGCCCAGCAGATATTCATAAAATCTCAAATACCTACATCGATCAGACAATAAAAAATGGCATGAAAGAATGCACAGTTTGATTTCAATCATGTCAAGCTAGTACAATCTAATAGCTTTGAAACCTGACCACAAGTTTGCATTACCCACTTTTTCTGTTTAATTTCCAGCTGTGGGAGCCACAGGAATGGGCTGCAGGCATGGGAATGCTGCTTCTGTCCCTTCAACAGGGAGTTTCCCTGTTCCTGACTTCCCATCCCCAAAGGCAAAATGGTCTGGCCTTTAAAACAGTGGATTCTTTCTAGGCAGAAGACAGCAGGAAGAAACGCAGGAATTATTATGTTTCTGAAAGTTTCCCTTTAAAAATAGATGTTCAGTGGGTTGCTTCCTCTCTCACTTCTTACATCTCTCACTTTAAAGAAATGTATTCATCCTCATTTCTTTAAAACGTTCTCCTTTATTTAATCAGATCAAACAGAGTAATCAGAGAGTCATAATTTGGTATGTAACTCAGACCCAAGGTTTTCAGTAATTTGGAGAAAAGTTAAGTGTCAAGAGATAATAAAAGATAAAGCCTACATCAGTCTTCCATAGGACTAGGCCAAACCTCTGTTTGGGGAATTTAAAAAACAAACAAACCAACCAACCATTTTAATACAAGTAAGGGCCATTTCATGGGAAAAAATGACCTGTCTTAAAAACCAAAATCTGCCCTACTGTTCCTTCTCCATTAAAGCATTGTTACCTGCAAAAGAAACATGCTCTTATATCCATCCAGCAGATATTTGAGCATGAAATTAAGGCCTCATTTTAAGTAGTGAGAACAGAGATCAGTTAGCTCTACTTGATTAAGCACATGCTGAAGAAAAGCCTTGTAGAGCTCTACATACAAGAACTTCTAAGGACTTTCCAGTGTTGTGGGGCCACCAGAAAACACAACCATTGAAGGCTGAGTGGTACAGAACTTCTTGCTGCACTATGAGAGTAAGCAAGCTAAATTTGTCACATGATTTTAAAGTTAACAACTAGCAGTTGCACCCTGTCTTTCAGCCATGACACAGTGAAAAATACATTCTATGATTTCCTTAACCACAGCTTGTTGTGTGCTACAGTTTATAAAAAGACGAAAATAGGCCTGATGAGGGATTTGTTCAGGTGAACTTTTCCAACAGAAAGGGATGGTGGAACTTCCCTCAAATTAGTTTCTGAGTGTTACTGGCTATACCCAGCTGACAAAGCTTCAGCAAATCAGTGCAAGCAGCTGGGGAGTCTGCAGAGGACCTCAGAAAGTCTTGTTAAGAGGCAGGGAACAGCCATGTAGTTCTATGTGAAGGGGCAAGGAAAGTTTCCTTAGGGTTTAAAAAAAAAAGGTTAGAAGGAATAATGAGTTTTTAGTAATCCAGAAATTGAAAGTTGCTGGATCTGGGAGCAGGATTTGGATATACAAGCACCAAGGGTAAGGAGGAGATTGTTTACAAAATGTTGTATTTGAATCTGCCTCTTTCAACAGATTTGCATTTCATCTCTTTGAAAGGATACCTTGTTCCACTTTGGGTTCTACTAAAACTTAGTGTAGGAATTGAAAATCTTTAGCTGCTTTTGAAGTGCTACTTGTAGGGAATAGGTATGTGTAGGCAGTTCTATCTTAAAGTCCTGGCTATCTTACTGCCTTGTCACATAGGATTGTAAAAGCAGTCTCCTCTAGAGCAAATATGTTGATTCTTGTGGTGAAGCTAAGCCGGAACTGTCTCTTTCTTTGTTGGCATATGGCTGTTGGTAGCCCTATAATCAATTACAGAGTCATGTGATTAATGTCACTCTTTGCATGTCTCTGACTTCACCTGTATTTGCCTCTTAAGCCAGGCTCCTTCAAGATACCTGTAACACTCAAGACTTTTGAGCAGTCTTAGTCAGTTAACTTTTTATTTCTTTAAATAAACTGCTACAAAAATGTACCTTTCCCACATTCCCTGTGCCAGCTATGCAGTTTCATCTTAGCTTTTGCCAACCTGAAGGCAATAGTCCTTTTTGAATAACATTGAATTAGTTTGAGGCAGTCTGTTAGAGCAAGAAACAAGCAGTGGAAGCTGGAACTATGAGGCTGCTATCATTAAAAAGGGGAGACTACACTTAGTTAATGAGTCCTGAGATGCCAGAGCTTAAAACCTAATATTCTGATACAAAGCAAACCAGTTTTGGTTGATTTTTAAAAGTAACCAACAAATATGCTATTTCTCTCCTTCGAAAGCCTGCAAAATGAGACTTCCCAGACTAAGGCAGTCTGTTTTGCAGTTACAGGGATTTTAAAACATATCTCAATTTAAATGGTCAACATTAGAAAAACATATCTAAAAATGCTTTATTCTTGTTCTAAAGGAGCACATATTTGTTGTTTACCACGAAGCTTTTAATCACTGATTGTTGGGCCATATTTTGCATGATGTGACTGTGAGTGATGACGCACATAGGCTTCTGTTCCACTCTGTGTATCTTGGTATATACACTTTAAGTATTAAGAAACTGGTGGTAAAGGTAGGTAATGATAAGCTTGAGTTATCAAACACTTTGATCCTTATAAATCAACAAGTGATATAAGAAGTATGTGATTTGATGCTTGTTAATTGAGGCTAGGCTATTAATTTTCTCATTATACATTGATTTTTCTTAGATTTATCAGCAGTATATATTTCTTTCATGTATTCTGCTCCGGAGGGATGACTATAACTATATCATGTGTTCCTTGGTGCTATGGTACTCTAGTAGTCCTTTACCTGTTGTTTTCTGACAGGTGCAAAAGGGATCTCTTACTGCTTCAGTGTTACTCAACAGTCTTAAGAGGTAAGTGAACTCCCTATGTTTATATTTTGCATTTTCAGTTGTATTGTCTTAAAACTTGTCCACAGTAGGATCTATAATTTAGTTTATTCTGAGGAAAAAAAGGTTCAATTTCATGCCTGAAGTATGATAATGGTGTTAATTTGAAACACTAGGAAAATAGTTTTACAGTAACTGATGTACAATTTTATATTTATATGCTACATCAAATACTACCATTTAAATATATGCTGCATATATTTATATGGTAGTATTTGATGAAAGAACCCAGCAAAGAACCATTATCACTAGCATTATTTATTTGGACAATTTTATAATATCAGAAGAGAGGTAAGTAAATGTTTGCTGTAGCAGTAGTACCCTAATGTAATTACACTGAAAAAGTATAAAATCCTAAAATACCAATCCAGAGGCACTTTCCAAGTATTTCAGAATTTTAACTTTTTGCTGTCATGCTTGTGGGAAAGAAGGGGGTGGGAAAAGCTGAGAATGGATTTGTAATGTATAGTGAAAGTGAGACCATATCTAAACCATATAGCCTTAGGCTGACGCTGTAAAGACTTTCTAACCTGGGATTAGGTCTGCATTTGAGGAATTATTCCTTTCAGTCATTTTCAGTAATATATGAAATAAAATAGTGTATTCTTCTATTGTTCAGTAGTGGTGAAAGCAAGTAAGAGGGTAGTGCAGCTCACCAAGCTTTCATTCAAAGCAATGAAGTGAGGGTTCTAAACTTGTATTTTAGTAAGATAGCAAATAACCTAATTTATAAGTAGCTAAAATCAATATTGTTCATTGTTGGAAAACCGAACAAACTGGACATTACTTACTCCCTTTTCTAAGTCTTGACTGGATTTCCTTCTCACAGTTGAAAAACACTTTAGCCACCATGTTGCATGTAAATCACATCCTTTTGACTTCTTGTCTGGTCTTTCTACTCACTTGTTCAGGATTTGAAGGCAGACTTACACTATGATTCTCTAGAGACAGAGTACTTATCTCCACTGGGAGTGTATAAAACACAGCTCACAATTGTGTCTGTCAGTAGGAATTAAATGTCTCTTATTTGCTGTCGGGCATTCATGTAAACATATTTTTAAACTCCAGTTACAGTGGTTAGTATCTCTAGGTAAAGCTTCCCATCCCTTTCTTGTATTGTGAACATGAAGTCATGGCTGATTTAAAATAAATAATTAAAATAGATACAGTTTGCTGCTTTTCTTTTTTTCTTTTTCTGTTCCTGAGCAGTGTTGACTAATTATTATACATCCTGAAGTCAGGCTTTAAGACTGATTTAGGTGACTGCCTCAAGCTTTGTGTGTCCAAAATAATGATTTCACAAATGTTATTTTTGTGGAACAAACTGGCTGAAATTCCAATGTATAAAGGACTATTTCTATAACCTTTCTCACACTGACTTGTACTTCCACATTCAACTAGTTATATTTATGTCCAAGGTGGTAAATATTTAAGTTGGAAATTGATTTAAAATAGTGAAAATGACCTGAAATAGGAAGTGTGGATTTTATAAAGTAGCTTACTCTGGTAAAGATTAATATGGCAATGGAAGAAGGAAAAAGTTGGTAACTGAAATATAAAATTAAGAATTGGTCATGGAGTGTATGATCCATTGCCAAGAAGAAAGAAAGAAAAGCTGGATGAATTGCTGTAGAATGGGATGTCCCAGCCATTTTGTGAAAGTTAATATGATCCTAGATCTGTCTTATGGATGAATAAAAATGTGTATTTATGCATGCTTTTCTAAGATACTTTAAAGGAGAGCCTTTGGTTTATTTTAGATTTTTAGAATAAGGTAGTACACACAGCCACTCTGTACTGTATAAGGTATTTGAACCAAACAATACACATCTGGAAATCTTGGTAAACACACTATCCAACCTACATAGCTGATTTGTTTAAGAATTTGTTGCTGGGCTAAACATCGGGTCTCCAGCTTCTGAAACAAAAGCTCTGTTATGAAGCAAAAGAAACAGCTCCCTGAGCTCAAGCCAGCTGAGTTTGTTATATTCAGTCCAGACTGCTTTACAACCAATAATTCTTCATGTTTATATACAGTACCCTGCTATTTCCAGGGGGTGGTTTTATTTGACTATCCATTCACCTAGGATACAAGTTTAACTTAAACTTGGTGGTGCCAAGTGTGGCAAGTTGATCTTATACTGCTTTGATATATCTGCTTTACAAAGCCAAAACAAGCATCACCAAGCTCTACAATTGTGGCTTGCCAAACTTACCCTTAAATACAGCATTTTAAAATTTACTGTGGCATATCAAAGGAATGTGATCATTGAGATGCACAAGACCAAAATTACAGCACCAGAATCGTATCATTATGTACAGTTTCCTGCAATTTCCTTACACTGTCATGAAACATAAAATGGATGCTACAAAAGACAGATTTACCAAGAAAAACATTAAAACATTAGGAAAGTATTCCTGAACTTGAGAGGTTAAAAATTCCTAAGTTTCATAGATATTTTTAACATTTATTTTAAAATGCTAATTTCTATTTGTGGAATTAGAATTAAGCAAGGTTAATCCATGCCAGATTAGATATATGTAATGCCTGTCATGGAAGTAAAACACCCTTACACAGGAGTTCTAGCTAAAATAGTTTATTACTGAATCCCTGTATTTCTCATTCTAGCTGAGGACACTGGAGCAGGTGACCCTTCAGTGCTAGGAGCTGGGTTTAGGTACTCTCCCATACTGACATGTGCGTTCCTAATTCAACAGTACGGCCATTTCTCATTACCTCCCCCCTTGTGTATTTTGATATAGCCCTGCCCCATGGAAGTATGATGGGAGAGAAAGGATATGACAGCTATCCAGAGACCCCTAAATAGCAACTTTTCTCTTGTTAGAGCAACCAAGTGTTTTTTCACAAACTGCTTTTTGAGCTGGTGTCATATGGGGGAAACTGGTGTGTGGAAACATGCAAGGGCAAAAAAATCCATCTCCCCTTACTGTGCTGCAAAAGGATCTCATTGTTACAGTTGTGTCACATATGGGACAAGAAGCGGTAACTACAGACTAGCTCTCTTACTGTACTTCCATTTTCTGAGACAATTGTTTCCTCTAGATGCTATAGGCATCTCATTAGTACTTTTAAGTGAAGAAGTACTGGTATTTAGTGTTGTATGGTTAAAATAATTTCTAAAGTGTCTTTTTTTCTTTGCTCTTATTAAAAAAAGTGCATGCAGTTATTAGTTAGCTCTAGTACAATCAAGTCCTTTGCTCAAAGAACAAACAGCTTCAAAAAGGAAACTAAGTTTGAACGCTTAGGGATCAGGGTAATGGGAAAATACAGGCCACAGGATTACAAGATGGGACTTTCCAAAATCTGGGAACCTCTGCTGGTTTCTCGGGCAACTCTTAAAATAGGGTCCTTTTGTGTATTTATCAAACTTCATCTCAGAAGAAATCAGTTGTTTCTGTAACTGAAAGATTATTCCAGGAATCCATTTGTTAATGTGAAACAAAAACCTTCTAATTTGACTTCACTTCTCCATGGCTAGTTTATACCTATTTTTCTATGCAAAGGCATGATTGCTCTTGCCTTCAGCCGCTCATTCACTTGGTGTATTGATAGAAAGTTGTCATATTCTATGTTTGAACCTGCCTTGGTAGGCTGAATCTGGTTGTAATTTAGGCACTTTTTGGAAAGAGCTTTCATTTTCCCTGATACTTTTTTACATCCATTTAATTTTGAATGCATCTTATAAAAGAAATGTTTAGGGTCTTTAAGGGAAATCTTTTACCTGGCGTACATGCATTATACATAGCTTGGTAATATACTGCTTGTGCCTTACAGTCTTTTTTTCATGTTTTATATTTTGTTATGAAACATCCTTCAGAACGCATTGAAAAATTCACACCCTACTATACAATCTAGTTTCAAAGGAAGTGAAATTTCTTGGTGCCATGCAAGGCTTGGATACAGCAGATTTGTGGGTTGACATAGTACATGTACCAGAGCCCACAGTTTAGTCCCATGCTTTTTTTTTCTGAACACTTCAGATGTGAAGTAGGAAGCTATGCAATAAACATACTTATATGTATTGTTTGTTATAATACATTAGTTATTAATATATAATACATATTCTATTGATAAATAGTACATATAAATATGTATTATTCCATATTTACTAAAACTCACTCCGTTTCCACTATGCAAACGTGTAGAGGATAAAACTCTAATCTCATTGTGTTTATACTTCCACTCCATTAAGACACAGAAATTAAAATGGGAAGAAAAGAAATGCAAAAAATTGAACCAAGCTTCCAAAAAACCCTAACACCTCTGGACATAATAAAGTAGTGCTAAAGACTGTGGTTTAGTCTTAAATCTCATTAATTTATTTAACTGAGAAGTACATGAAAACTCTAGAATTTTTGTAAGTAAATGATATATGGATGCTTGGTTTGCTGTGCTAAGAAAAATATACAGATCTGTTCTATTGTATCTTCAGTGGTTATTTACAGGTGCAGATGGAAAGACATTTGCTAGCTATGTATTAAGTCTGAATATGAGAACACTGGATGATGCTGTAAAGGCAGGAAAGGGAAGCCCCTTCATCCATGTCGTTCCCAAGCTACCCCAGCTGACAGTTTGAAACAGCTGACAGAAACCAAATGCAGAGACAGGTTAAAAAAATGACAGATGGTACAAATTTAGTTAATTACTCTGTCAGTTGTATGATACAGACATTATTTTCTGAATTATGGGCTGACTGTGTCAGGCTAGGCCATTTGTTACTGAAATGTTATTTTAAATATCAGAGAATGATTATTTTTAACTGTAGATGTGCTACAGTGATAGTTGAAGAGGAAATATTTTTGATTTATCAAAAAGCATGTAAGTTTTAAGAATAGTATATTATTAACTCTTGCTGTGCTGACTCCTCCTCAAGTATAGTAAGACAGACTATTTTTAAAGTCTCATATGAATTTACAATAATGATACTACATAAGTGCATGGATTTGAAGAACCTGTGAGAGTAATTTCTATGGTAAGGATTGATATTTAAGTATGAATTGTGCATTCCATAGCAAATACTATAGAAAATTATGGGAGGGAAAATATATTCAAGTAAGATAAATTTCTAGAGGAGACAGAAATCCCTACAGAGGGATCTGGACAGGCTGGAGAGCTGGGCTGTAGCCAATGGCATGAGGTTCAACAAGAGCAAATGCCGAGTCCTGCACTTTGGCCACAACAACCCCAGGCAGCGCTATAGGCTTGGGGCGGAGTGGCTGGAGGACTGTGTGGAGGAAATGGACCTGGGGGTACTGATTGATGCACGGCTGAACATGAGCCGACAGTGTGCGCAGGTGGCCAAGAAGGCCAACGGCATCCTGGCTTGCATCAAAAATAGTGTTACTAGTAGGAACAGGGAGGTAATTGTCCCCCTGTACTCAGCACTTGTGAGGCCACATCTCGAGTACTGTGTCCAGTTTTGGGCCCCTCATTACAGGAAAGACATTGAGGCCCTGGAAAGCGTTCAGAGGAGGGCTACTAAGCTGGTGAGGGGTCTGGAACACAGGCCTTACGAGGAGCAGCTGAGGGAGCTGGGATTGTTCAGCCTGGAGAAGAGGAGGCTCAGGGGAGACCTTATAGCTCTCTATAACTTCCTGAAGGGAGGTTGTAGTGAAC
Source organism: Zapornia atra (assembly GCA_013400835.1). Taxonomy (NCBI): domain Eukaryota; kingdom Metazoa; phylum Chordata; class Aves; order Gruiformes; family Rallidae; genus Zapornia; species Zapornia atra. The sequence goes on from VZTU01012984.1 coordinate 33,547, forward strand.
TGGGGGCCGGCCTCTTCTCCCGTGTAGACAGTGACAGAACTAGAGGGAATGGTGTCAAGCTGCGCCAGGGGAGATTCAGGCTGGACATTAGGAAGCACTACTTCTCGGAAAGGGTAGTCAGGCACTGGAATGCACTGCCCAGGGAGGTGGTGGAGTCACCGACCCCGGGGGTGTTCAAGGAAAGACTAGATGTTGTATTGAGGGACATGGTTTAGTGGGAGCTAGTAGTAATAGGTGAATGGTTGGACTGGATGATCTTTTAGGTCTTTTCCAACCTTGATAATTCTGTGATTCTGTGAAAAAGCAAAGAGCTAAGTGATAAATGACTGATTTATTGTTCTGTATCTTGGACATTCTTTCTTTGACTTCTATTCTGTAGTGGGATGCTAATAAGACATGAAAGACAAGTGCACTATCTGTCTCTGGTGTCAGTACTGATGCAAGATAAATACCCAGTGGCGCCTCTTAAGGAGTGGAGGAGATACCTGCTTTACGTAGCCAGCCTTTTCAACAGAAAAGATTCTAGTTTCTTAATTGTTTCTGAGCCAGCTGGTGACTGTGCAATAGTAATTTTGCACGACTACTGATTCATTAGTGTTTAGCTTAGTGTGCCTTATTCAATTGCTTTCATTCTTAAATGTAGAATGTTTCTGTAGGGTTTTCAAAGTTGATTTGAAAATGGCAAATACTGTTTTCTTCAGTATTTCTCTGGGAGTTCTTTTAATAGTTACAGCTTCTTCAGTCCTTGTGCCAGCAACTCTTGAGTTACTAAACTTCCTTAATATAAATCAAGGCTTTAATCACCTCAACAGAGCAATTCTTCTTGTCCTAAAATATCTGAAACCACAACTGATGTGTAGATTCTTCAGACGCTGACCTGTTGTGAATAACTTCCTTTGTCATTTAACAATTGGAACAATGTACTATGGCAAGAGCTGTAGCTGGCTAGAACTGAGTTGTACAAATGACAAGTCACTTCAGATACTCACAACTTAAAAATATTCATTCTTTCTATTAGAGGTCTAAAAATTTTATGCATTTCTGTATTAGAAGATCACTGAGTTATTTTAAGCTGCTGACTTGCCAGTATGGATTTAGTCTTATAGTGCAAGCAAAAATGGTTTTTTTAATATAAAATATCAGTATCAATATAATTTTTTAGAAAATGGAATATTTCTTTTAAAGAAAATTCAGCTACTTGGTTGTATTTTCACTTTAAAACTAGTTCCACCTCAGGTATTTCTGCTTTTAAAAATGAGATTGGTACAGACAGTTGTCTTGCTCTATAAGGAGTTATATTTACAGTATAAAATGCAGTAGTGTTTAATTATGTGCCTACATAACTTTTTCTCCTGTTTTGTGGTGAACAATAACAAATCTCATGAGTCTAAATGACTTGATTTGCATAGGCTGCAAAGACAGGGGAAGGTTTAGATTAGATATTAGGGGGAAGTTTTTTACAGAAAGAGTGGTGAGGGGCTGGAACAGGCTGCCCAGAGAAGTAGTGGATGCCCCGTCCCTGGAAGTGTTCAAGGCCAGGTTGGATGGGGCCCTGGGCAACCTTGTGTAGATCCAGACCTGGAGGTTGGTGGCCCTGCCTGTGGCAGGGGGGTTGGAGCTCTATGATCCTTGGGGTCCCTTCCAACCCATGCCATTCTATGATTCTATGATGACAGACACCCCTTGCTTTAATACAGCATGTTATAATAGGAAGCATTCTGGGATTAACTATTTCTGTTGCTTTTATATTTGGTAGAAATTCAGTAAATGGGGAACATAAAACATTGCATTACCTTTTTGTTCAGTTAATGTATTACTCTATTCATTAGTACTATTTGCTAAAGAGTGATTTCATCCTTTAGAAAGCATTTTAACTGATACCTCCCTTGCATAGTTAGCTGCTCTGCATGTACATCTATTCTATACATCTGTGCTTTTTCGGTGGTTTCTGTTAATACTGCATCTGCGTCACCTAATTTAAAACAGACTTTCTGCTGTTTTCAACTATAATGGGTTTGTGGCTTAGTATGTGAAATAGTATTGACTGCACAAAATGGGAAGTTCTGATGCTAGACATTCCGGCTAGGTCTTTACAGACAGGAATGTGCATTTGTCTGGGCAAGCATTATAGTCCTAGGGGTGCTTAGCTCTTCTAGTGACAGCCTGAATATGTTGAAGTCATTGCATTACAAAAAAAAAATCCCTAAAACAAAAAAACCCACCCTACTACCACCCTCCCCTTGAAGATAGAAGCATTTGTTTTAAAAAGAAGAAACTGCCTTGGCACAGCTCCAGCACATGTAAATCTCCCAATACAAACTGTGGAGGAAAATTGTGGAAGAAATGTTGAAAGGAGAATGAAAAATACCTTAAAATATAAAGCCCTGAATACTAAGTGAACTGTACAACATAAAAGAAGAGTTTACTAGGAGGGGTAAGTCCTACTAAAAGAATCTCTGAAGCATAGATGGCTCCTAGTCATCTACTTCTGATATGTAGCTATTTACGTGAAGGAATGCAAATGCATGAAATCCACCAATCCTCTAAAGGAATTTTAAAGCATGAGATAGCTTATCCCGTTTCCTGTCCCACCTTCAGTTTTTGGAGAAAGTAGATACTTCATGTTGCTCTGGTAGTGATGAGCACAAGTCACTGGAAGTTGATACATACAGAGCAAGCTGTTAAGCTGAAATTGTTTTTGCAGGGAAGGAGTAGTCTCTATAGACAAGGCTAGGAGGAAATGAAAAATGAGGGAAGAGAAACTCCCAGGATAAGAGAGATGAGGAGTTTTAATTCCTCTCTAACAGAAGCTTCTCATTGTGGGCTATTACTACTGAAAGTCCAAGTCTGTCTGCTAAGTTTTCAGAAAATAGAAACTACCTTCCTTTGAGCCAGCTGCTAAGAACCACCTCCTTCCTCTGGCTGTAGGAATTTCAGCATGTCATGACTTTACATTCTAGAGCTGCTTATAAAATCTTCAGTCACCATTTTCAGGGATGGAAGCAGCTGAGTGAAACCTATCTGATGAATACAGACATGTAATATGACTATGTAGTTCTTCCATCGAGAATCAGCTGAAAAATACTGCATTTCTGATTCCTGGCACAGGTAGTGCTTGAGATCTTATATTGCCATTTCTTCTGTTCTCCAGCAGCCTGGCTATCTGAATTGCTAGGACTCCTCCTAGTTAACACCAGGCCACTAGCAGAATTTTGCTTAGAGGCTCTCTGCATCTGATGCTGATGGCTCTAGCCATCTCCTGGAACAGCAGGCCCAGCACAAGAGGGAGAGAACAGGCCATAAGTGGAAACTCCAATTTAAAGATAAATAATTTCTGCCACTTTGTCATGCCACCTTGACAGGTTAGATTCTGTTAAAACAAATGATAGCCCATTAGCACCACTAGTTCTTTTAAATAATGTGATGGGATGAAAAAGAACAGCACATAGTTTGAATGTTTTTATCACTGGCAAGAAAAAACCCTCTTCCAAAATAATGTGTTAAATTCATTTTAATTTCATTTTTTTATGAATAAGAAGACTGAATTTACTATGAACTGAAATGAAAATGCTAAGAGAAAATAGAGGTCATATTTACATTGTATTGTGCAGCAGAGCGTGAGGCTTCTGAAGGACAGGAAACTGATTGTTTGAATTGGTAATACTCAGTTTTTTCCATTCTGAAACTCTATCTACTCCCAGGACCCTTCTTGTGTCTACTCAGGAACTAGAGAAGATTTCCTGTCTATTGAGGAATCATACAGTAGCCAGGGGCAGAACAACTTAGAATTAGATTTAAATACTGTATGATCATCGAAACAGCTGGATCATGCAAATTCTTTTTTCTAGTATCTTTAGAAAGCACTAGGATGCTTTTGTAACATTCACATGCAGTTAAAAATAAGCATGCCTGCACTGTGTTCAGATCCAAGATCCATCTAACCTGGTCTCCTTTCCCAGAAAATGGCCAGGAATGGAAGCTTACAGGGCTGTAAGAACATCTCCCATTGTATGTCTCAGGTTCTAGGAACTGACTGTTAAAGATTTTTCTAAAGTGGCAACATGTTCAGCACCCTGTTTGAAAGCTGGTCACAAACCAATCTTACACTAACTTGCATAATTGGCTTTTGAATCTATTTATACATATGGAATTCAAAATATTGCAGCTGTGAATGCTATCATTTTGAGATGCAATACAGTAAAAGTATTTCCTGTTTTTAACTTTAAATCTATTGACTGAACTTTTTTTGGGTCACTGACAGGTTTTTTTCAATGATAAACAGTAAGAAACAATTCCAGGCTATACTTGAACTATACTTTTATCAGTACCTGAGTACTGAACTAGACTAACCAGAGTCACAGAAAGATCTCTTAAATTTCAGGTAATACTTTAGATCCCAACTTGTTATGCCCATATTTGAGCTAGTGTATTGTCTGAGAAACATAGGTTTCCTTACCAAAGGATTAACTGTTCTGCCACTGCTACACAGTGAACTGCTACCTTAGCTCTGTGTGTAGCAGGTGAGTGTTGGTATCTAACAGAGCAACTCTCACAGGTCACAGCTCTTGCACTGCAGAATTTGGATTGCAAATGGCAACGATGTTTTTCTAGATGAATAGTTTGTAACCCCTCATACTGCTGCAGATTTACCTTGACTGCTTTCTAATTTTGATTAGGTGTGGAACTTAATACTCCTCCTGAGTTATCTGAAATATTTCAGTGCATGTATATATATAAAACAGAATTTCTGTATGCCTGTGTGTGAGAGAGAGTTAAGAAATCTGTTTGGAAGCTTTGTGTCAAAACATTTACTGTGAATTGATACATGCATACATTATTGTAATCCTTAATACTTAGTGTTTGCCAGTGGCCTACCTTATGATCTAACTGCTAATTCAAAAATAAGCTTCATGGTAATTCTTCTTTTATTCAAGCCAGTTACTATGCTTAAATAATAAGGTTCTAGCCACATTTTCCACAGTTAGCTACATGAAAATAAGGCTTTTTTTTGTAAGGCTACATATTTAGAGAAAATGCTACAAAATTGCCCCTGTATTAATAGAATCCAGAGCATTCCTTGGTGGTGGCTCAGCACATTGCCATGTGAGTTGCCTGCCCTTGAAAAGGCATAATTTGATCTTAACAGTTTTCCTGAATTCTCTGGTAGTTACAGAGAACAAGCGACCACAGTTCAGCTCCTCAAGCAGAAAGCTGAGTTTAGAACCACAATAGTGCTGACTTGCACACTTCTGAATTTCAACAAGAGAAGGAGAATTCTTTCTTGCAACTGACTCTCTGATTCTAGTGAAGAGTTGGAAAACTGAAAATAGCAAACTGATCCCAGATGGAGATTTATTTATTTTTTTCTAAAGGTTTCTTCAGTGGCAGAGCTGCCAGTCAGCTTCAGTAGATGTCTCTGTGTAGGGTAAAAGGCTGGATAGGATTGTGCTAGGCCCAACAAGAAACAGGCAAACACTAGAAAAGGCAACGTTTGCTCTCTTGAACGTTTAAGAAAATACCTTTAGTACTGCTCAGAGTTGTTTCAGTGCACTGCTTTTTTCCTTGCTAGATATAAATCTTAATTACCAAGGAAAGGAGTAATCATAAGTGCAGTGATATCCAAGGAATAAATTCCCCCAGAAGACAAAAGAGTTAATAGAAGGTTGGAAAGCGTAGAACAAAATAACTGTGTACTTCCTATCAGCTGCCTTTGAGGGAGAGAATAGAGTTCAAAGGCCGCATGCTGATCTTGGCTACAGCAGGGCAAATCTAGAGTGGCAATCTATTAAAACAGTAGAATTTCTCAAGATTCACATCAGCATAAATAAAACTAAAATTTGGGCATTAGAAACCTCAGTATGAGGGAGCATATACTTACCCTGCTAAGTTTTTCCTGTTTCTTATATCAGAACTTTGGTGAATTCTATTTGTAGCTATTTCCATGGGTTTCTAAAGTTGATGTGGTTTTTTTCTTGATTGGCCTTTATGTTTAGCAACATAAATGGGGTATTCTATTAGATTTAGATTGTTTTATTTAAATAATGATGGTTTTTAGTGAGATGATGTGAAGGGGAATTATTAATGGACATTGAGTAATGAACCAGAGATCCATAGGCAGATTTCTAGCTGGAACAGTGAGGAAAAAGTTGGAAGCCTGCCTGGAGCTGAGGAGTGAGACTCACCAGGGCACAGCATATAAGATGTCTCTGGAAAGATCATAAAAGTAGTTGCTGAGATGATTTGATGCACAAGCATAGATGGCAGATACAGTATCTCCCACAATGATAAACAAACAGAATGCCAAACAGATAAACGTAAAGATATTCAGCTTTAAGTTGAAGGAGAGCTAAAGCAGATCACTTTTACAAGGATGCTATACAAATGTGCCTGCTTCTTTATTACTTGCCACAAAGCTGACTCTTCATATTATGTAGAATTCAGAAGATACAGATGTAATAACCTCTAAGCAAAGAGCAGTAGACAGATCTGTTTAATTTCTAATGAAACTTGTTACTTTTACACTGAAGTAAATAGCTTATGTTTGGAAACACATGGAAAGATTAGTTAGATCTCCAGCAGAGATGTATGACATATGGACCCAACTCCTTTATGCTCACATTCTGCTTCATTAGAAATAAGCCTTTTCATTATTTTTCCTCAAAATGGTTGCATTGAAAATGTTATATGTAGTTATAACCGTTTCAGTAGGGATCCTAGAGGGCTATCATTAAAAATATATTAATGGGGAGTTTCTTAACTTTCAAGACACAGGTCAAATCTTTTCTTGCACACACCACAACTGTCAAACATAGGAAAAAGGAACAAATGGCAGTTGATCCCAGTCTCTACCATAAAATTTAAACATCAGTTCTAGGTGAGATAATTAGCATCAAGATAGTGTCATCATATACTCAGTTATCCATCAGAAAATCAGCAAAAACATTGTGTAGTGACATAACATATGGAAACTACTGTAAAGATAATTCCCAGTAAGTGGGTGAGTTGTATGGCTTGGTACTTTACTTGTCAAACAGCTATGAATGTTTAGTTTGCTTGAATACATGCAGCTGTGCAGCCAGTCAGAATCTGAGCTTTACACCCAATGTTATCAAAATATGTATTTTTAATATACTTCTAACAAGATAATATTTTGCAGTAAATTATACTCTCATGTGGTACTGAAAAAATCTTTAAAATTCTAATCTTCAACTGAAAGCATACCTTGTAATTACAAAAATAAATATATAAAACACTAACCTGATTAGTTATGGACACAATAAATTTCAGAGTACTCACAAGCAATCTTTTTTAGAGCAGTCTTCTCTAATTCCCATCAGACTTGCAGATACTTTTGCTCTTTGCACAACAGTAAACTAATGGATTTTGACAACTGGTATCTGCTTTGGTATATCTAAAAAAGTTATAATTTAATTTTTGTCTAGCTAAGAAATGTGCCATGATTGGACCAACTGGTTATTATTTCATAACATTAAATCACAACATTTGCTTATCAAGATGGTGTTAACATTTTCTCATAACAAGATAAAATTAATTTTAAAAGAAAAACTTTTAAGTGTTTTCCATAGGCAGTGGGAAGTTGCATTGTATGTATAGTTCAGGTTCTGAAAATATTAGTTAATCTGTGTTCAGTTACATTATATTAGAAATTCATTTTTTTAACTCTCTGCAACTGAATTCAATCCCTATTTGATAAAATAAACCTTCCTGAGAAAATTAATTTTGCTTTCTTAGTGAAAGATTTAACAATTTATATTGAGGAAAAGGTTTATATGGGATCCTTTTCTGTAAGTTTGTTCTAGGTTCCTTTTTTGTATGCTACTCTGCTGAATAATCATTTACTGCAAATTCTAAACCTCAGGTGTTCTTGTGAGCGTGCACATAGTAGTATCTACAAGGTAAGCCATATCTGAGATGTCAGAATTAAACTTGTAATTTATTTCTCTCGGGCATCTCAAATTGTTGATGCTACCACCCACAGAGGAGATGAACAAGAGGGAGGCTATGGCTCAGGTTATAAGAGGAATGTGCACAGGGGACAGGGCCTGGTGTGTAGGAATCTCTGGAGATCTACACAAATGGAGGTAGAAACAAAGCTGTAGGGCAGTCTGCTACAGGCCAGTGCTTTAGTGAAGAGACAGGTGATTTCTCTGCTATTGCTAACTTAGAACTTTGCAGGGATGCTGCCAAAGACCCTCTGATGTTTTCTTCCTAATATGTTAGCAAAGTAACTGGTAAAAGCAGTGCCTGGAGAGAATCAAATGTCACTGGCGAGGGGTCTTCCCCAGAGTGCAGGGAAATGCCTACTGTGGTGCATGGAGTGCCGCCTCCTCCACATCTTTCTTCAACCACGAGGGTCACAGGGCTGTTTCTTACAAGTCTCTTCATCACCCCTCACCATCTTTGTGGTGTTTTGCCCTTTCATAAATATGCTTTCACAGAGGCACCGCCATCTTGGCTGAGGGCCTCAGCTGCACCCTGCTGTGGGGCTGCTGGAGCCAGCTGTGCTCTCCTGACAGAGGCCACCCTATAGCCCCTGGCATTAGTGCCTCACCAGAGACACCTGGTACAAATGTGAACTTGGAACTTACCTAGCAACAATTTGAATTCCTGCTAATAAAATCCTCCTGAGAGATAAATAGGACTCATAGAGGTCAATGGAGAAGGGAATGGGTGAAACAAGCAATGAAAACTGGTTTCTCTTTTAGTTGTACAATTAGGTTGAACAGAACTAATTCTGGGAGAATATCCTCCTTAAGTAATTTTCAGCAAAACTCCCCCTATAACTGACTATAAACCAAAACCTAGCAGCTTCCGATTTCTCCTGTCCATTTGCATATTTATGATTCAGTTCTCTTAATAAAACTGGAGCTTCCCACAGCTCCCATGGATGTGAGGTAGGCAGCTTTGGGCAACCATAGCTGTCTTTGCTTAGGTCAGGGCCTGGACTTTGTGCCCTGGACTAGCCTCACCTGCCGCTTATATCCTTAGGGAAATCATTAAGCGACTTAATAGAGAAAATGTGGTGGTATGAGTTGACTTCAGATTTCCATGATGTGCTACATGGTGAGGTAAACTACTTTCTTTGGAATATACTTCACAGCAAAGCAGATAACTTCAAAATATACCCCATGTTTGTAAATTCCCTCTCTGTGAGCAGTGTAACTAGAAACACTTGCATAGGATGTGGTGGATGCTTATTTTATGGTTTTTCTAATTCTTGTCAGTCCTTGCACAAAATAATGTGACAGAAAAAAGAATGAAGTTGAGGCAAAGAAATGCATCCACCAGCAGGCTGCTCAGTCACCTATCCACTGGTTTTGCTTGTGCTTTTGGTTGGTTTTTTTATTTATTATTATACTAGAGAGGGAGGCTCATAAGGAGATGAGGATGCATATGCCATTGAGTGCAAGTAGATTTTTTTATGGAATCTGGAATTAATTTTTGACATTTTTCTTGGTCAAGGATTATTACTAGTCTGGTTTTAATTTTGCAAACACGTAGATTGACATACAGAAGGCAAATAGTAGTCACTGCCAGATGCTTCAGAATTGAATGGGAAAATTGGCCTCACACAGCTTCTACCTAAAAGCTGAAATTAGGATTACTACTGTTATGACACAAGGAGGCTGATGGTGATGATATTGGTGTTTTGTTTTTGTTTTTTTTTTTTTTTTTAGTGTGGCTTATAGGTGCAATTCCAAAAAGGCAAAAGGAGGAAAACCAGGCTGGTGCAGAGGTAGTTAAAAGGGGTAAAAAAGGAGATAAGAGCAACAATCAGCAAATTATATAGTTTATGCACACATTTGCTTGACTCATTCTGAGTAACACAATTCATGAGTATTAAGTAAAGCCAAAATAAGAGCTTTGTAGACGAGTTCCTGGAAGCTGCAGCATATACAGGACTCAAAACCTGACCTGTGAAGTTGGAATACGGTCACTAAGTAGGGGTTAATATGAAATCAGAGTTTGGGGGTACCCACATAGCTTTTTTTTCTGCATTTTGTAGAATCTGTGTTCTGCTAGCAGCACTTTTGAGTGAACTTTCTTGCATGTACTCGCATCTTTTGAAGCACATAAAATCACAAACATTTGAGATGTTTTCTGGACATTACAGACTAAGAGGGAATTTGGCTTCTTACTCAAAGTATTTTTCCTTGTGATGTCAATACAGTCACTAAATTATGTGCCTTAAATATAGCATAGATTACAATTTTCAAGAGTAGCTAGCCAGCTAACTTGAGTTACAGTTTTCAAACCTGATTAAGGCGCTTATGTTCCTTAGGCACTTTGAATGTTCTATCTCTGAGGCATTTTGTGAAATATTTGGCAAAGATCATAAATTCAGAATGCAGGAAATGCTGGTTTGTAACCATAAAATACCTATTTGAGAATATTACTCTATATTTTTATCTATCTTTATTTTATATACTGTTTTCTCAGTAAGTGAAAGGATTTTTTTCTTTCCCCTCTTACAGCCTCTGGCATACAGTAGTTATTCAGCTAACTATTGGCATATGTTCTTGAAATATCTGCCCAGAAGATGACCTGTAGACTAAACAAAATCTGTGGAATCTGTTGCTCCACTTAGACAAACCAAACAACAGGTAACACTATAGTAAGAAGTTATCTTAGCCTTATTTCTTACTTGCCTGAGAGGAAATATTGTTGAATGGCTTGTGTATGGCCACATAGTTCTCAGTCCCTGATTTCGAAGGTAATCCAAAACTGCTCACATCTTCTAGTGATGTTTAATTTTGGCAGCAAAGTGATCCATGACTGTAGTAGCCACAGTTGAGTATATTAGAGAATTTAGGTGAGGCACACGTTTAAGTTGCAGGTATAACAAAATGTGCTTGACAAAGCACCAGTCTATCTAAAAAATATTTAATATCTTGCCTAGATTTGATGTTGACCTTTCAAATAGGTTAGATAGGGAAAAGGATCAAGTCAAGAATATTCTAGAATTCATATTTTTATTAGTAATTCTGTAAAATTATCTTGTTTGTTTGTTTCAATGTTACAATAACATGAAGTTATTGGGGGGGGGGGGGCGGGCCAGTTTTCCCTTTCCTTTTTTGGAAGTAGTCTTGCAGGTATATAAACTCCATAATCTTAGAAATGCCATCTGATGCAGTGTTTCCTATCACACTTCCTTGGTGGCATAGTCTACATTGGGAGGCAGGAAGTTTGCCATCAAATATATGAATCCAAGGGAGAAGATGCGGTTTGGGACACTGGCCAGTAGCAACAGAGGTGAACAGAGAATTTAGCATGTTGGATTTTTGTTGCTTCAGAAAACTTTGGCCATATTTAGAAATACAGAATGAGATACAAACCCAGTGAAGCATGCTAAAATCTAGCTAATTTGTTGGAACAGGCAGAAGGCTTTGACTGAATATTTTTTTCAAACAACACTAAGTAGTTGGACAGCTGTTTCAGTTCCTTTGGCTGAGAGACCTCAGAAGGGGAATGGGCAATAGGAATGGCTTAATAGGAAACAGTTATGGGTGATGGTAGGGATGAGTGATCAACAAAGTTGCCTGAGTCCTGCAGGCTAGGTAAGTGAATGTCATCCAACTTCTAGGTGCAGTCAGGGTAAGTCTGATCACATCTGTTCTTTCATGACTCCCACTAACCTAGCACAACTATTGCCGAATCAGCAAGCAGGAGTGGACCAGCTTGCTGGCACCCTTCTACTGGGTTTGTTTAGCTTCAGAAGAGCTGTCAGGTAGCAGGAAGTAAACAGATTTTTAATTCAAAGCAATTTAAAGGAATAAGTTTGAATATAATTTGAGGAATTAGTCTTCAAAAACAAGATAGTCTTAATTTTTCTTTTGGGACACTGCTCATGTATACCAATGTTAACTGTTCTAAAACCTTGGCTCTGTCACTTACAACCTACGAAATCCAAAAGGTCTCTAGAAATGACATCTTGCTTGGGTGAACAGAGAAACTAATCTCTGCAAATGTGAAAGCATTCTGTGCCACCAAGGAAAATAACCATATATATTCCAAGAATTTAGACAAAGACAGCAACACGTAGGTGTAGAAAATTGAGAGACGTTTGCTGTTGGAATCTTAAATAAGTTCTACATCTGATTTAAAGTTAGTCCTATCAAAAGTGAAGTATTCCTGAAGTTTGAGACAGGTACTACAACTCAGTCAGCAGGAGGCTTTGTGTAGTGGGAAAAACTGGAGTCATGTGTGAAAGCCTTCAGTTACCTATTGTTGGATGCCCAATGTTATTGTTGCTTAAATTACAAAATGGAAGGGTGAGTGGGGGTATTTTTTTGCCTCTCCTTCAATATCCAAATATCCAGATTTTCTTCCTTTTCCCATGGATATCAATTTTCATTGTTCCCCCATTTATATTTATAGCTTCCTTTGTGGGCCACTTGGTCTTCTGGCTCTGGAGTCTCAAAAGCTATCATGAGCTTGATCCAAACCTGTATTTTCCCAAAGGTATAGTTGAGCTGAAAACATTTGCCTAGTGATAATTTTGTAACTGCCTTGAATATATTCTTAAAGCAGTATTTTGCTCCTTTTGTTTGCTCACTTTTGCCAGGTGACTGGAGCATATGCAGGCTGCTCTCTCCCCTTGTAATGTCCAGCTAGTTTAAGTGCCAGAGATAGCACAAAAGGAAGGTCTAAGTATCTATCTCAGAGAAAACACCAGTGCCTAGTCAGGATTCCTGCAAAGCCATGCTCATTGCTGCTGCAGGTAAAGGATCTAGAGGTGTGTAATGCTGTAGCTGCTGCAATGAGTTTCTTCTTACAGCAATAGCTCCCTCTACCTTATCTGCTGGCAAGATCACCTCCGGCTCATTGACGAGGAAGCAGCATTTATTTTCACTACATCTGTGAAAGGCCTTTAGCTACTTCTGACAAAGGCAGGTTATGCCACCTGTAGACTTGGGGGGGTCTATGCAGTGGGCTCTGGGAAACAGGAAAATAAAAAAGGCCTACGAGGGAATAGTTGCTCTCCCCTCTGGGATGTTGAGATGTTTCAGGTCAGATTTTTAATTAATGACCAAAAACTAAGTAAAAGCACTTCTTTATTCTGTGCATGGTTGTCAACATGACTGCTCTTCCAGTGGACTTTATGGTGGCAGAAGAGAGAAAAAGAGGTTGGGAACATGTACAGAAAACCTCTAGGTTTGTGGTTCTTTCATTTTTATACCATTTTGAATGAAACATTTGGGTTCCATAAAGTTCTTTAAAGTTCACTCTTTTCAGGGAACACCAAACTTGATGGCTTTCTCAGCTGTGAAGAGGGATTTGAATTGGGATAAGTTAAAAATAAAGTCTTTCCATTTGGTTCAAACTTTTGGGGAAGGAAGATCCAGGATTCTGGCTGTAGAAAGGGAAGCTCTAAAAAAACCCAAATCAAACTCCAGAAAAAATGGAGTGCTAGTAGATCTGTTAAGTTTCATTTTTATTGGAAATGGAGTTTTTCAGAATGTAATGCCTTAGTTTCATACATGTATGCTTCAAGGTACTCTGTGTTTAGTAAATTATTGCAAAGCTAAACTTAATGTGTGTGAAAAACCATATAAGAATATAATTTCCTTCAGGGCCAGCACAAACATCAACTGTCCCAGACCTCTCAATGAAATTGTAGGTATTGGTATCACAGTGCAAGATGACAGAGCTCAGAGGTGCCTGTAGTGAGTATGGTGTTTGGAGAACTAACTGAAAGGTGGAAGAGTGAGAAGGCTGAAGGAAGGAGTCTGGGAAGGTGGTGTGGCTTAACCTAGCCACTCTACCACTCTCCTGGAGGGATGGAGGGAGAGAATCGAAGGGTAAAAATTAGTGAAATCGTGAGGTAAAAACAGTTTAAAATACTACTAATAATAGTAAATTGTAATGAAAAGGGAAATAACAAATAGAGGAATAATCAAACCCCAAGGAAAACAAGGAATGCAAATGGAAAACATTTGTTCACCACCTGTCAAATGATGCCCAGACAGTTCCTGAGCAGTGATTGCCACCCACTGGCCAACTCCCCCCAGTTTATATGCTGACCATGATACCATATGGTATGGAATAGGCCTTTGGCCAATTTGGATCAGCTGTCCTGGTTGCATGCCCTCACAGTTTATGTACCTTCAGCTTTCTTGTTGACAGAGCACATGATGCTGAGAAGTCCTTGACTTAGTGTAAGCACTGCCTGACAACAACTAAAACATCAGTATGTTATCCACATTATTCTCACCCTAAATCTAAAACACCACACTACACCCCCTGCTAGGAAGCAAGTTAAGTCTATCCCAGCAGAAACTAGGACAGAAGGGCACATTATTTCCTCTGGCACTTATTGGAAAGAATTTGATTGTTTTAGAACCTTTAGCAAAAACAAACCCAACAAAACAACCTTTCCAGGCTTTTAAAAGTTGTTCATAAAGATTCACCTTTTAATGGAGTGAAATGAATGTCCAGCATGAAAGTTTCTTGGCAGAGCACAAGTCTTGTGGAGGCATTAACTCTGGCGTTGGCACTGTGGCTCTGAGCACCAGCATGAGACCGGGCTGACTGGCTCTGGGGCTCTGCCAGCAGCTGTGTGAGTGGGGCCCTGGGCTGCAGGGGAGCTGTTCCCCTGGTCCCTACCATCCCTTGAAGCCCAACCCAGGCTGGTGATGTGGCAAAGCACCCCTGCTGCCTGTGGTGATGCTGACACTGTAGTTCCAGCTTAGTACAGGTGAAGATGAAGCAGTATTCAAGAGGCATGTCTCTTCTGTACAACATCACATGAACAATTAGTCTTTTTTACCCTGTTTCTTTACTTCCTGCATTGCAGTACTAGAATTTGTTTTCCACAAAAATAAAATTAAATTTTAGTTCCTCCTAAAATTGAAATATATTTATTACACTAAATGTGTTTAAATTGCCTCTTATACCTGGGTTTTATATGCCATTCCAAGTTGGTGGTATTTTGGATTAACAAGGTGGAGATCTTTACCAAGTACAAATAAAAGGAAGGATATTGTTTTCACTTGTTTAAAATACATTAATTCAAGTGATGGCAATTAATGATATATTTGTAACAGCTGGAGGTTTAAATTAAACTCATGGCCAAAAGTATGGATGAATGCATATTGATCAATACACAGCTACTTTCAAAATTGATTTTGAAAGTAATTTTAACTCAGCTGTTAGACAAGGCCTGACTAAAACAGTATTATTTTTCTGCATTTACTGAGAATAAATATAAAGGGGTGAACTGGATGTATGTAGAAGCTCTTTATTCACTTTTCAGCATTCCAGCATCTTGTTCCTTGTAAACTGATGGTATGAGAACAGGCTTGTGTGAGGCATCTGAGGTGTTTTGTCTAAAAAGAAAAAAGAGGCTGAAGTAAGATTATGACAATGTGTTTTTAACTTGAAAGGATAAGAGGCAACAAATTAATTAAAATGTAAGCATTTAAAACCTTCTATCATAATATCAACTGCTGATGATATGCTTTCCTTTCTCTTTTATCATCTAAGTTTAGATCTAATAAAGAAGCCCTACTACAATTACTGAACCCATTAAAGCAATTGTTTTTAAATACTAGAAAAGTTGAAACACTAAATGTCACATGATTGACAAATCTGCAAGAGGCAAAAAGAAATTATGGAATTTTGTCATAAAGCAGAGTGCATTAAAAGTTTAGTGTTCCTTTTTTTCTTCCAATGCTGCTTTGTTTCTGTTGGATATGTAGATAGGTCTGTAGATGGGTCTGTCTTGGGACCGGTGCTCTTTAGCATCTTTATCAATGACATCGGTGATGGAATTGAG